>JADDOH010014837.1:0-63856 GCA_016648135.1 Agrypnia vestita | reverse complement strand
GCACTGTGTTTTCTTTTGCGGCACCGTCGCCATACACATCATTAATCCTTCGAGCCGTTTCTGCAGCACTGGTGCCACGGTGGAACTCGTACTCGTAAATAACGCGATATTTCAAGTTTTTCATTTTGTAAACTGAGTGACGCAAAGAAAAAAACAATTGAGGAAAAAACAAATGAATTATAATTTTCAAAACACAAATACATGAGTAAATAGCTGTATAAATTTGGATTTGGAATTCCTAACCAAAGAGAAGATATTTGAGATCAAATTTGCCAGTACGGCAAAACGTGAATTTCATATGTAAGGACCTAATATTAAAGCAATTGAATTTTTTTTCCGCTTTTTCCGCAACAGTCCAGTAGGCCCAATTACAGAAGCGAAATACATCATAAAACACCCAGCTTAAAAAAATCACATAGATTAAATTGTGACCTCACCGGGAATCGAACCCGGAACCCTCGGTGTGGGAAGTCAGTGTCATACCCACTGCGCTACAAGGCCGCCAATTATTATTTGATATGTATTACTTTGACGATATTTCAACGTTTTATATAAGATAAGTCAGAAATATTGAAAAAAATGCAAACTTTATTAATATTAGGAGATTGATTGGAATATTTTCAACTTATAATCTACCTGTTGAATATTGTTCTTATGTGAACAAGTGAGTATTATTTTTAGAGGTACAGATCTCTAAAATGAAATAAAATACATTAAAATCGTAGTAGCGGCCACGGTGTTGGGTTTTTTGGAATGATAATTTTATGCTATTAGTGTTTTTGCCACGAATTTTTATTTGTTAAAAAAACATGCATAGATAAATGCATCTTGATTTTATCAAATTTGTCGTGGCATTTCAGGCTTTTATAGATAATGCATCAAACGCAATTCATTGTGCATTCTTGTGTGGAATCCTTCAGCTGTCCATCCGCCCGCTCTTGTCCATCTGCGGGCGCCCACTTGAACGAGCAAGAACGTGGCCCAAGTACCTACCGTGTGATCCGAGTGTGACGCAGCACTCTTGTTAACTTTGTTTATTTTTATTTTTTACATATAGATTCTTAACAGCTGTTAATTACCCTTATGTTACTGTTATTGAGGGATTGGAGAACGTTAAGTCATAGACCAGACCAGACACATAACCTACTGAAGAATTAACGGAATATTGAGCTTTGCCTTACCTTTTATTTAATTACCTGTATTTTCCGTTTACTTCTAATCTACTGAAGACGTACTGAAGAATTTAGTGAATGTTGGATTTTATCTTGCCTATTATTTGTTTGACCTTAATTGCCGTTTACTTCTAATCGTGTATAAAATAATAATAAATTTATTAATGCATGTAGAGTATAAGTGGGAGAGACGCCATACTTTTTGTAGAAAGGCGTAATAATTAAAAGAAATGCAATATTATTGAATCGTTTATTTTTTATTTTAAACGTACACTAAAATTATTCATTATAATCATAATATTTTTGTCTTTCAACAAAAAAATAAAAAAAATAATTCGGCGAAGGGCCGTCACTTCCTTAAGTGTGAGAGATATGCCATACGTGTCATCATGGCATTTTTGGTTCTTTTTGCGTAATATTTCATTTCCACAATTATTATAATGCGGAGAGTAATTGTGCATGACTCAGAAAGCCATTTTAGACATGAAGAACACTTAATATAGTGTGTTTCAGGAGATGTCAAAACACAGGCAACTTCCTTTCGTTTCACTGTCGAGCTGGGCAGTTTTGGAATTGAGTTTGACTCCTCAAGTAGCTTTGTAGGGGTTTCTTTATTAGTTAATGTAGCTGATTCTCTAGAAGTTGATGGAAAATTTATGTTTAATTCCAAGCTTTTCGGCAAATTGATAGGCAAGAAAACGAATTGTACTCCTGTCATTTGTGAAGCCAGTATTAGCTAGGCGTTTTAGTATATGGCTAATAGTTTTTCGTGTTCTGTTCCGAGTGATGCTAGAACATGTAATTTATATTAGTTACCATGTAATTTGTATTATCATGAAATAAATACCTTGCCCCCTCGGGGGGCTATGTGATGTCGAACCAGCTTCATGTTTCGATATTTCACCTTTTTTTACTTTTTCTATGGCCAAAATTAATTTTTTCCGTCCACTGCCCCTGACCACTTTTATGATTCCTTACATATTTTATTGGTATTCTTTAAATAATAAAAATATTCGATAGATTACACTTTTGCAAAGGGTGGCGTGTCTCCTTATTTCATGGGAGACCTCTCAAAATGATAATTATTTTTATAAATATTAAAAAATATGATAACCTTTCCTGGAGGCATATTTCGAGTTTTTCCATATTATGTCAACAATGACGCTGCTTCTGTGGCTCGACGCTAGATGGCGTTAGTCAGCCCGCGACCCGGAGTACAAATGAGACTGCGCCCGCGCTGGCGTGAAGAAAAATATTTGAATTTTACCTCCGAATTACGAAAAGAAGAAAAATAAATTGTTTGCGTTTTTTCTGCTTCTGCTGAAACGCGCATTTTTTCGCATCGAATGAACGGATGTTATAATTGATTAGTAAATATTGTAATCATATTTTTTCCGGGATTTCGCCAGTTTATGAACGTTGCATTATGTAGAATGATTATTTAAGCCAGCTTGTACAGGTTATTAGCCCTAGACCATGGGCCAAAAACTTCCATACATGATTCTCATATAAATAGCTTCGTCTATGTAAGATTTCTATAATGTAACTCAATTAAATTTTATTTCGCTTGTATTAAAGGGACTGAATTTTGTAATATTCGGTATAGGTTACTGTAATGATAATATAATTAATCGTTTTACATAAAATAAGTTAGACACATAAAAAAATGCAATCTTTGAAATCGTTCATCTCCATAACTATTTGTTGTTGACATTGTTTGTTGCTTGCTGCTTGAACATTTTCATAGTTTGTCACTCATAATTTAGGCAGGAATTTACCAGTAACGCATTGTGGACTTGTTACACCTGTGTATAAATCAAAATGAGAACTTTTAAAGGTACTAAGAATAATGTAAAATGTTCATTATTTATTCATTATATGTTCAACTACTGAATATGTAACGCATAAACATCCCGAAGACCTATATTATTCCCCATTTGTAGTAAACCTGTTCCTTGTCGGAGTTTCTGTCACTCTGATATTAAATATGTTAACTGAAAACCTCCCTGTAGGACGGTTCGTTTGAGTCGATTCACAAACGAACAAACCCTTTCTGTGTGATTTTGTTTGATAAATAATACCGTTTAGATGCTGCCGCATTTTTTCCACGTTGGCAGCACTGACTCTGAAACTTTTGATGAACAGCCCTCGCGGGGCTCGCTCGTGCAGTGTGAATTATTACAGCCTTCCTGCTCTGTGCGCACCCGCGAGTGCCTTTGACAGTGAAGTAAATCGCGAACACTAAACGGCGGAATTATGCTGAGAGCAAATGGTGGATATTCTTAAGGGCGTAAAATAAATATAATAAACATCCGAGTCGACGTTGACGGAAATGTATAACACACACCAGAATAAAAGAAACCGGCTTCAATTTCGTCCAGGCTTTCATTTCTAATGCATCTTGCGACTTAAGGCGAACTGAAATCAAATTTGCGTGGATTCGCAAGGCACCGTATCAAGACAGCGAATAGGACAATGATACTGAAACGTAGACATTTTTTACATAGGGATGGAAAAAGAGCTAGGTGCGATCAGCCACTATTCTATCGCCTAACTCGACCCAATCAGCGATGGACAAACTGAAGAAAATTGGGCCAAACAGAAACAGAAACCGGTTTTACCGTCATGAGTTGAACTCACAAAGCATAAAAATGAACTAAACCCGTTTTTTAGGAAAGGGGTTGAGTCACAACGGAAGAATGACCCTATTACGTATGTTTAGGACATACATTTGTGCCGCAGTTAAAGTATTTATTATAGCAAAATTATATCCCCTAGTAAACAAAACGTATCAAAATGACCCATAATAATTAACACCTCGAACCCCCCCTCCCCTCACCTACCCCCTCAACCACCCATTCACCGTAACACATTTGCTTGTTTCAACCTTTAAAGATCGTTAGTACACAATAATCCTGAGGAAGAGAACATTGTTCTCGAAACATGTAGATTTTTTAATCTAATAAAGTGGTGAAAACAAAGTAATTTGTGTTTTATTTTAATAATAATGTCACCACAAAGTTCAAGCCTTCATACAGAAGAAGAAAAAATATTCTTCGAACAGTTAAAACGTATCTCTTACAATAAATGTTTTATTTAAAAAAAAATCCTTCCGAAGCGAGTTGCCAGCGTTAGAGATGAGACTATGGTTTTCGTGGATTCGACTCAGTATAGTATGTATAGAAGGAGTAAATACGGGAAGATCATATGACTGGTTTAGGTGAATTTTACAAAATTTATCTAAAAACGTATTAAGTATCTTAACTAAATTTATTACAATAAGTTTTTATGAACAAAAGATCTATTTATGTTTTCAAGTTACGTCGTATAAACTATCTAAATCTGGATTTATTTGGCAAGGTTAATTTAAATAAATTGGCCACTTCACTACACTACACTGGAGCTATCTAATAAATCATTTCGAAATCATGGTTAAGACTACTAAAACTACGTTGATGATTTCCGCGAGTCGAAGATCCAGAATGCACGACTGGGTCGGAGCGGCGTCCTCATTTGAAGAAATGCCAGGATGCATCGCGAGGTGTTCGCTCACCTCAGGATCCTCCTGGCCGCATCTTTCGCGTCCGTCGTCCAACCAGCTCTTATCCTCCAATTCTCGAACGTCTCGCTCTTGTTTTGTGACTTTGTAATGTATCTTCACCGAGTGAGTCATGGGCAATAGATTTGACGCGGTCAGAGTTAATCCAATGATTCGTTGGTATAAAAAATTGTCACATTAAGATGATGACATTTTTAGTTTAGGTTTAGTTGCAACGTTTAAAATATGAACGATCTATAATGTTCAAAATAAAGATAAATCTTACTCGCGTGCTAGTGCGTTGCAATTTTATTCGTTATTTAAATTTAGACTTAACACTATGGTTTGAATTTACTTTACGTGATCTACATAGTAGATCACGATTTCTTTAATATGGGAGGCATTTACAAGTACTAGGTACGTACACGAGGTACGATTTCGATGGTTATTTCATAGTTGCTACAAGTATGAGGATGAGTGCGATAGTCGGTACAATGTGTTACGATTATGCTAGTTATTCCGAGGTGTTACGAGGGTTCTGCAAAATGAGAATAAACACAACAATTAGAATACTGTGATGTACTCGTACAGGGTCAGGCGGGTAATAATTAATTAGTAAATACTTTGAGTGACAGCGATGCAACTTCACTTTATTTGTATGTATGACTGACAGCAACTAGGTACAATAATACTGCGAGGAATCTGAACCCCCGTCGTAGCGACGACGCGTCTTAAAAGCCAAAAGATGTCGACACCAACCGATCCGTCCATTGGCCGCCGGTGACGACATCCCCGGCGAATCAACTACCGCCCGCATGACAACACTTTTAACTCATATATATATATATATATATATATATATGTATATATATGAAGTTTTATTTTCTAGGGTAATCCGCGCGTCTTGAGAAAGACTGTTATTATGTACCCAACATTTTGGATAGATAGCACTGGCCATTTTCAGAGGAATTTTCGCCTTGTATTTCAAGTTCTGTTTTGAATTGGTGGCAGGCACACCCGTTCACTCCAGAAGTCGAGATCCAAGTGAAGCCTGATGCGAAGATAATTGCTGAGTTTACTATGTCTTTTCTATGAAAGTTTGCGACCGAATTCTTCTATTATGGTGGAAAATCCCGTTATTGTTATTTATGTTGTTTGTATTAATATGTTCATTTACTGCGTCGCGTCGGTACTTGGAATGGGATTATTAGAGGTTGATTTTGAAATGGTTTTACAGTCATTAAGAATGGATTTCCGAGTATTAGGAATTCGGATGGCGTCGTCACGGCAATTCATGTTATTTTTATGTATTTCTATCACTTCTCTGTAAATTCTGCATGTTTCGTTATTAATATTTGAATAACATTCATAATGATATTAAATTTACTATGGAAATAGAACAAAACAATAGCTTGCCGTTTTTTGACGTACTCGTTTTAAGAAAAGAAGATGGTTATCTCGGCCACACCGTACACAGAAAGCTCACTCATATAAATCGGTACCTCGATGCACAAACACGTTGTTCAAAATAGCAATACCCGGTGAGGTAAGTTTGAAACCTGGAAACCGGGGCAAAGTGGAATACGCGCGGATTCTTCACGTCATATTATATATTACAAATGATAAAATATATAATATAAAAATAAATACATGAAAAAAATAAAGCGCTACTTATTTACTAAGATATAATGCTATTTAAGGGTAGTAGAGTAACGTTTTTATAATTGTTTTAAAATTTTCAATCTTTAGGTAAAATTTCTAAACAGGTCAAACGTATCGGAACCAGCCATGGCACCTAATTGTGTACCAAGAAATTTATGTTAGTTCATATATTTTAGTGGTCTGTGATTGGACTATTCAACCTTTTTTTAACTTTATTATAGACATAAACTTAGAGTATATACTATACAATCTATAGAGGGATAACTACACATTTTACCAAACCTGTACGCGTGCTAAAATAGAGCTTACTCAGTTTAAGCAATATAGTAACACATAAGAGAAAAAGGGACAAAAAAGATCACCCGGTCGGGTACGTCTTTAATTGCTTTGTAAGCGTTCTTCTGCCCCCATTGCTAAAAATAAGGGCAGAAAGCCAATATTGCAAAATGTTCCTATGAATGTTCAAGCAACACGAACTGTAGAATCGTTTACTTAAATAGCCGACATTTGAAAATAGATTCGTCTCATTTTGTCTCATTTAAAAATTCAGAATTTTTACGAGTAAAAAAGAGAAGGCACTACATTGTATGCCTCTAATTAAGCTGAATTTGGTATTTTTATGGCATAAATGCACAAAATTTATGGTGCCGGCAGGGCTGCGCTAAAATATTTTTGAGCTTTAAATTTTAGAATAAAAATTATTTATTATTTAAAGTATTCGGATTAGAATATAATTTTTTTGTAGGTGAATGGAAAAGGTCTGTATTCTCGGGGAATTATTTAAAGTTCTTTACGCACCTGAGTAATGTTAGCGTATATTTATTTATCCAATTTAAAATTACCAAATGAAGTAAAAATTATTCGGTCGAATAAGAAAACGGGGTTTTTGGGTTTTCGAATTCGCATAGAAAGTTTTAATAATTAAATAGGGGTTAAAATATCTAAGATGTACAAATTCAATCAAGACCATATTGAATTATTTTTTGGAGCTATATGCTCACATGAGGGATGTAATAACAACCCAACCGTTTGCCAATTTAAGTCCGCTTACAAGAAATTACTTATACGCGCAGAAATCAAAGATAATGTAAATGGAAACTGCATACCTTTATCTTCAGGTTAGTTTTTTTTGGTGTATTATGCCGTGTTATTTCGACCTTTCGGATATCATTGCAGGGTCCATCATCAACGCATTGGATGGACATCAACGATGGACCCTGCAATGGGATCCGAAACGTCGACCCGAAAGGTCCGAATAACAAGGCATAATACCCCAGAAAGCACTAACCTGAAGGTTTTGAGTGGCCGTGAAAACCTAAGAACATTCTTGCATACCTTTAGATCAAATTAGTATATTAAATTGCAGTTCAAAGAATTCTGTCACTATTATAAACTGTTCCACCTCCAAATCAAAATTTTTACGTGATGACGAATTGAGTTTCGAAAATACTTTGCCTTTCGACGATATTCCTGAATCAGTATATATGTGCAGTCAGTATGTGGAGAGTTGTATAATTTACATAAAATGTGGTTTTGTTATCAGACACCGAGAATCGTACATTTGTGGTAGCCCTGTTTTAGCTAGTAATTACAAACACGTGTTAGAAACGAACTATCCAGTCTCAACGAATGACCACGCCTCTTTCGACAAAATCCTTACAAGTTTCGGAATAATACGGTCTCTATAGATTGTATATACTCTAAGGACATAAACATCATCAAGGCGAAAATTGTTAGAACACTTGTTTTCCCATTTATTTTGTATGGGCCTTAGATAAGACAATAAGAGCGCAGAAAAATAGATATATTAGAGATGTGGTCCTGGCGACGTATTCTATGGCAGCTCACAGAACATAGAGGTCTTTTTTATAAGAAATAAATCAAATCACATGGTAAAGTTTACCTTACACAATTTAAATACGCTTGAATTGTGTAAGGTAGACTTACACTTACTAAGGGGGACGCTAGAGAGAAAATGGTAGAAGGTTTAGAAGTAGCAGATCGGAGCTCTGTATTGACTTTTGACTTCCGATCTGTTAAGATGGAACCTGGAACTGTTCAGGGCGTTTCTGTGAGTGTTTCAACAGCTAGTAGGTACTCTTGATTGTTCTTCTCTTGGATCGTATGTGCCAGCCGCGGTGCGTGTGCGTAAGTCCATATTTTTATGTACTTATTTTTGTGTTGTCTGTTTGACTCAAAAGGGACTGTTCTTTTTCTTATCAAATTTAGTGCCCCGGCCTCTTTGCTTCTCACCCATATAATTCTGCGAATCCTGTGTATCCTATATATTTTGTATTTATACATCATTTTACAATTGTTTTATTTCTACTGTTTTTAAATATGTATATGGTTTATGTTTTTTAAGAAATAAAGAAGTGAACAACAAAGTAAACAAGTAACAGAAAAGAAAAACATATTCTTGATGAATTTGGCGCTAAAGTTGTAGAGATTACTTATGATGATTATTAAATATATCGTGTCCGAAATATAGACATTAAGAAAACCTGTCAAATAGAGGATACAGCACAATGGAGTAGAACAAGAAGGAAGGATCACATAGCCAGGATGGACAGTGACAGACTCGTGCATACAGTAGCTAATGAAATCCCCTCTGGAATTTTCACCGGGAAGACCACCTAAAATATGGAGAAGCAGCTGGACCTCATCATCCCAGCAGGCGTAGTTTACTGTAACCACAGATCATCAGATCTAACACAAGAAATAGAAGAAGAAGAGATTATTTAATTAAATGAACAACATGTCCTATGGTTGACGTACGTGAGTTCAATTTTATTTATAATTTGATTTTACTGCTCGAGTTTCGCGAGCATCGAAATCTCTCGTAGACAGGTGAAGTATTATACTTAATAATACTTCACCTTTCCATGAAAGATTCGGTACTTAAATATAAAATTATAAATTAACTCACCCAGAGGTAACATTGTTTATATTTTCAACATAAGCAAAAATCAATTTAAACCGATTTAACAAATTTCTAATTTGTTAAATATCTAAAAAAGTTACAGGGAAGATTGTATTATTTTTAGTTCTACATAGCATAAAACAGATTATAGTCTTTGATAAAGGAGGCTTTTTATTGACTTATACATTATTAGTATGTACATTTAAAGGACTGTATATAGTTTAACTTTTGTTTATTATAAAGTATTTGGATATGTTTCCTCGGCAAAAGACTTCCGCTAGTATTAATAATTTATTTAAATCATAACATTCGTTTCTTTGATAATTGATAATTTAAGTATTAGTGGCATTTCTATTTTATAAATTTGATATCAAATATGAATTGCATCCTGTCGGTTGGCATTCAAAATAGAAAATATAAATAGATTTTTTACATAGGCACTCACAATATATTATTTTTCCATTTTCATTGCTTGATTCCGCCGATTGAAAATAAATAACTCTTCTAAATCAATATATGTAGTGCAACAAATATTCTTTAAAGGTATTTTGCTGAAAATTTTCAACCATTATAAAACCCTTCTCGTGCTAGGTTTTTTTTATAAAGAGGTTATTTTATAAAGAAGAATTGTACTATACAAAATATAAATTTTTCAGTAATATTATTTTTATAGCAATTAAACAAGTATACTATTGTGGATAATTAATTGTAATATCCGCTGCGGCAAGCTGTCTATAAAGTTTCCGCTTTAAAGAATAATGTTTTCCTCTCTGCCGCAGATTTCTCGCTTTATTTGAAAAAATAATAAAATTAATTTATATGAAATAAAGCTGGAAAGTATTTTTTTGCCAGCCGGCATTATTAATTAAGTACCTAAACATATTTACCTTGAATTTAAGGCTGAGAAAGGTTTGCCTTTCGCGGTAATATTTCAAGTGGGTTGAATGTTTTTTCGTTTTGCCTAAAACGACCGCAGATTTATTTGATTGTTTTTATGAATTTGCATTATGTCTCTTTTTTGAAGAATAAGTAAACTATTGGTTATTCGTCGAGATATCAACATAAACCAGAGACCACTTGTTTTCTTGACGAGATTATCAATGGAAAATACGATTTTTACATTTAGTCTTTGCGATAAGCATTTCTGTATCAATTCGAATATTACGAAACTATCTCGCTATAGGTAAATAATTATTCCAATCTAGGTCTCTTTTTACAATATCAAGAATATGATTAGCTGGTTTTACCAATTCGATGAATTAATAATACAAAAAAAAACTCTGTACAAATTGTTTTGAAAAACATTTTTCAGAAGAAAAAAAAAATTTTTTTTTTCAAGAATGAGGTTAATTTTTAGATAACACAAATCAAATTTCAAGAGGTACTTTAATTTTAAATAGGCTAAAAAGTTAAACACATAGATGTATCAACTGAAGCGTTGTTTTGTTAATTTTTTACTTTCGAACTTATGAATACTTTACTTATTTATTTTTTTGGGTATGGCCATCAACTTTGAATATTGATGGAGAGAATTTGGTCGACAATGCGGGATGTATTGGAATGATGGCATCCGAGAAATTAACCCGACGTTGTTTCAAATAGATAAGTTTCAGTTAAATTGGTTTGCCCACGTCCTCCTCGTGGGGAATGAAGAGCTGCGCCAAAGGCGCTCAAGGCTCCCGTGAAAATCACCAGCAGGTGGTTCTAATGCACTAATGGAACTATCAGTGACCCCAAGTGACTGACACAGGGCAGGACAGAGAGCGGTGAAAAAATGCTGTTCAAGTGATGACCCTCCGACCCGATTAGGATAAAGGTGATGAAGAAGAAGATAGTTCTTTGGAATTATTTTCGTGTGTTACCGTTTATTCTGAATAAATCTGCATACAAAACTCAAAACCCGAATTTTTATACGAATATACAATATGTAGAAAAATGTATTCTGATTTTATGAATTATATGATGTGTGTGAATTTTTATTTCTATTTTTAATGTCAGATTTACAAAATATTGGGTAAAAAATACGTGAAAGACCATTCCAATTCCAAGCGTCTTCGGCCCGCGCTAGCAACACGTTTATATTTAGTGTATAAATGCAATGTGATCATGTAAGGATGGGAACATATACTTCACGCAATTAGGCAAATAGTGCAAATGTCGAACAAGCAAACAAAATATAAATAAGTATTGATACAAAATAATAAACAATTATTGATACAGAATAATACTAACATCACAAATTTAGGGACATTATTATTGTGCTTTATTAACAACACCTCTATATATAATTTCAATTTGTTTAATATTTTAACTAAACCTAAAAGTCGATACTCGGTATCAATTTGTCCCGCGGCTTGATAATAAAAAATAAACAAAGGTATCGCATAATTTGTAGATGTTGAATTACTTCTCTATGTTCATGTTGACATAAAAACTGAACAAAGGGACCCTTTCCTTTGTGACACATCACTCGTTCAATAATACTTTATATGTGATACATTTCCAATGTATCTATCATATGTGAAAGAGTGTCGGTACTATTTAACAACGCAAATACAAAGTGACATTCTTATACGATCGGACATGTTTGAAATGGGAAATGTAACGTATTTTTGATGTCCGATCCTACGAGTTGGCAACATTGTGATGGGTTTCCCGAAGTCTCTCAAACTTTTAATTTCGATCACCTCCTTCGAAAACTTTTAACATAAATGTTTTCTAATTTTAAAAAATCAGTTCACGTGCACGCGGAACTTTTCACAAATCAAATAACTAAAATTGTGTAATGTAGGTAAACGAAATCGTAGCTCCTCAAAGAAATACCTATAAAATTAGGATTCATTTTTGAAATCTTAGCAGTTAAATAGAATGTGCTAAGGAGTTGAATTGAAATGACAAAAATGAAAGGCCACATCGCTTGGACGACGGACAATCGTTGTTAAAACGCAGTCATCCAATGGTAACCGAGGGGAAAGAAGAAGTTGGTAAGCCAATTAATTCATTTAAGATAAAGTATGTACTTGTCAAGTTTGTAGATAGTAAAGGTGTACGGTGAGTACACTGAAACATGACTTTTATGTAAACATACATTTTGAAAAAAATCATCATCGTATTCATCCCTTTGTCCTAGGAAGATCGGGGGCCCAAAGACTCGACAAGGTGCTTCCATAATCCCCTGTCTTGTGTATGTGTTTTGTTCTTTTGCTGTTTCCGTATATGTTAGCCAATCAAGATGCATCCTGTTTTCGTACACTTTTTTCTATTGTTTCTCCCACCTTAATCTGGAGTGACTCGTGGGACGCCTTCTTTCCAAGGATGTCAAGAGGATACTTATCGGTACTCGTTCACCGGACATTCTTAGCACATGTTCAAGCCATCTCATTTGTGATTTATCTTTATGTAGGAGGAGAGATTCCATGCCCGTTGTGTGCCTTATGTCGACACTTGTTACTCTGTCCACCGGTGTGACTCCCACTACCTCCTTTAGAAAACTCATCTCGGCTGCCTGGATTTTTTTATCACTCTCCTTTAGGATAAAAATTTGATGGCCCTAAATTAGGGTGGGCCTGTATATAGACTTGAAAATAGTTAGTTTAGTCTAGTCTAGACACTTAGCTCGGATTTTCTTATCACCGTACTATACAAGAAAAAATCTAAATAAAATATATCTCGTAATATACCTATCATAATTGTTTCGGGTGCCGGCTGCCGGCTGCGGCAACTCCAAACGGCCATAAATGGCGAAATCTATGGAGAACGACGGAACGTGGCGCGGCACTCAATTCCGCTCTTTTCCTTCAACGAGTGTACACGTTTCGTATCTGTTTTCTCTGTATAACCAAACTTGTAACCATTTTGAACTGTTAGTTTTTAAGAGTCTCATGCTCTACCTATTCTTTGGGAGTGCTCGATGCTGAATGATGCGAGAGAGGAGATGTTAGGCGAGTTGGAGGGAGTGGGGCATCGTCCACCTAGGAACGGTGATCTCATTAAAAAAGGAAATAATCTCAGACTCTTTCGAGCCTATGCCCGGACGTGGATGTCACGTTGGGAGTTGCTCCGAGGGTGAGTTATCTGCTAAGACTGTGGATCCTGTAGGCATCATCACAATATTCTGTCAGATAAATATTAAATTTCGTCTTCTTTTCTAAAATATATCCTTATGTAAATGTAGCGCTTTAATGTACTTCCTCACTACACTCGCCTGGTAAATAGAAAGTAGTTCATTATAGCGTCAATGAAGCGGTAGATTAGTCAGCTGCGTGAAGAGCTGCGCGAAGAGCTCTCAGAGTTTCGAAGACTCTTAAGACATTGAAAAAAAAAATGATGTCCTTGACTACATAAAATTGTTAACAATTGAAAACTTATACATATATATTATAATGTTGATATTAACTCTGGTTTACCCGGTACTCCAGTAACTTTTAGACCTCATCCAATAGAAGCAATTCGCCAGGAGCGCGAATGTGTTGTCCGTAAAATTTTATTTCTTCTCATTACTTTTTCCTAATGCTTTTCGTTATTCACCCACGTCGTATATTTAAATACTAACAGTAATACTTTGTACGTTAATTTAAATATTTTTTATACTTATGTAACTAGAACACTCTAATATGCGTGATTGTTTTATAAATTATATAATATTTAAAGTAAAATCGACGTTATTTTATAATCTCATCGAGCTTCATAAAGATTCTATGTCCATATTTTAATATATTACAACTAAGCTGCAGGCTGTTTTAAATAAATACGAGAATGTACGGTGATTTATAATTCTTCGTCTTCAGCGGCACTGCATTTTAGATCAGCAATCGTCTAAAGTCTAAAGGAACAAAAAATAATGTAAAATAAATTTAAGAGTCCTGTGTTTTTAGTATCTACATAACCATTGCACCCATATTTTTCATAATAAATTTTCAAAAATACCCGTTGATTCTTTTACATAAAGCGTTACTAGTTATGTGATTATAAAAAGTTAGTAGTTTTGGCAATTTTAATCTAACGCTTTTTGTATCACTGCAGATGTTCAATATGATATATATTCTATATAATACATATATAATACATAGATAGTATAGTAAAAATAATCTACATACATATATAACATAGGATTCCATTTTTTATTATAAGGATTAGATTTATAGTGTACTGAGATAATGAATCTCATCAATGAAGATGTATCAAAAAGTGGCGCCTCTAACATCGGCTCCCTTCTATATTCGATGTGTGAATAATAGGTATGTCTTTATCCCACTCAAACCCTGGCGACATGATTAGATCCACCAGCTGCGCGCGTCACAGAGAAGTATCTTTGCGGGACATTACATAATCCCGCCATTTTGAAATTTTCAAAATGATTTGTTAATGAAAATTACTGCCCAACGTACGCCGTTAACCGTGATGATAATAAAACGAATTTTGTATATGCAATAGTTAGGTCAATGCGTGAATTTGAATATATTTTTGATGCCCCAAGGTGGTGTTACGCCTGAATCGCTAAATCTACATATATGTATATTATCACGGAATTATACTTGACAGGGGTCACTCTGTACCCCGCTCTGGCCCTCGAACCTATTTTCGATCTTCCGATACCCGAAGGCTTAACTCACAATACTCGCACTAATCACTCGTCTGGGGAACACGTTATTATACTCGTCTGTTAATATTCGCACGTCTGTGGTCGTACTTATTTCCGAACACTCTGGTTTAGGTTCTTGCTGGTATTTCCTTTTGTCTATGTCTTTCACTAAACGTCAAAACAAACTGACACTCTGCGCGCGCTTCTACGGCAATTTATAACAGGTTACGTTCTAAAAATTTCTCGTAAATAAGATCATTTCGCGAATGTCTTTGTATAATCCTGTGCTTTCGACTATTTTAGAGTTCTTTCTAATATCTGCCTGTTTATTTGAAAGTCTCCGATTATGTGTAGTTCCTATGTTTTTAGACTCTCCTGACAATATTTACACATGTCAATATTGCTGCCAGATGCATTCACCAAAATCATCACGATCTTGGCTGTGCCGTATAACATAGGAGCGGTATTCTAAAATTTGCCTAAGGGCAGCACCTTACCTAGGGATATCGTTCAATTTTCATTAACTATTCTGCGAGGTAAATGACGCTCTATTCTGCGTTTCAGTCATAAGGATATTAACCGCACGCACCTCATTTTCCGAACCACCTCCCTGCTGTTGGTCAAGTACCTCCGAGTCCCCCGGGAGCGGGGCTCCGTGCGGGCGGGATTAGTACACCCGCCCAGTATTATTGTTGAATACATCAGCCGCGAGTACGGAGATCGGTTTATCCCATTCAGCCCTCGAGCCGCTGACATGTGACTCGCTAGGTCGCTAGGCCGCCGGGCTGCTGTAGCTGTTGGGTCATTTAAACATTATTTATTTTGCTAGTCGTCTCCTGACAATGTTCATATTTAATATCTTTTGTTTTCGGGTAGTCTTCCAATGCATCTTCCAATGCAATGCAATGTCGCGTGGCACCTTCACGATTGTGATTAAATTAAATTAAATTTTAAATTTATTTTTTTAAATACATGACATTAAAGAACAATGTAAAAAATGTTTCACGACAATAAGGCGATAAGATATTACGTAATATTTTTTTTATGATTTATAAATTAAAACCTGTAGATTTAAAAAATACATTTAGATAGTAAAACTAAAAAATCAATATTGTATGTATCATATGTATATATCAAAATGTATAAAAAGAAACCCGTGTTTCCCTATCCGCCAAGTTTTCTCCACAACCAGCCACAACCACCCACCGGTGTTTGTGGTGGAGCATAGCCCTTGGTATCACATCGAAAATATGCGAATTTGGTGGGGGTGGGTGGGAGTGGGTGCCGAAAATGTGCTTTCTGGCACATTTTTTTGTTATGGGAAGGCCGCAAATGCTTCAGAGTATTTCAAAATAGGCGCGCTGTGTCGGTGAGACTAGAAGGTTCCGGAAAAATGTGCTCTAGAAAGTTCTGGAAGGAGAAGGTTCTAGAAAATTCCCAAAAGTTCTATAAGGTTCTAAACTGAGTGGCGGAATGTATCGGTGTGTCTAGTAGGTTCCTGTACATTCGATAAATTTCTTGAAAGTTCTGGAAGGAGAATGTTCTAGAAGGTTCGCGAAAGTTCTATGACGATCCAAACAGTGTACTAAAAATCTACGCGTGCGAAGCCGCGCGGGAACAGCTAGTATATTATATGAGGTGTATAAAATCAATGACAGCAATATTCCGGTGTGGTTTTTCTGAGCTAAATACAAAAAACCTGTCAATACTTAAAGAAATTTTTCTGGAATCTATGAAACCTGCATCTTATTCGAAATTAGATTTTAAAAATAATTGTCACTTCAGTTCTCCTAGAGTAAAAGTTTTAACGTTACGAAATGGTAGAGTTGATGACATGTTTCCGTCCGTCGAAAATAAAAATGCGACCGGGTTTCACTAAATTTCGAGTAAGAACCGCGCGGGAATGAGTACGGCTATAAAATATGACACCCTGCGTCTCCTCCTCTCTTGTATTTCTCTTCCACTCCGAGACCAAATCAAGAAATTAGATCCATACTGAGTCATGCAGAAGTGCTCTTAATCGAGTAAGGTACGCTGCAGGACTGATTCATCTAGATTCCGCGCGTTTCGGCGTGTACTCGCACGTGCTGTTTCTCCCCTATATTTTTACCATCTACGGCCTGTGGATTTTTCACGCTTCAACAGGCCAAGAGGCCCAATTGCTGAAGCGAAGCACATCACGAAAACACCCAGGCTAGAGTAAATCAAATTAATTAAATTAATTTCTCATCGGGATCTCATCTAAGACCTCATCGGGAATCGAACCCGGAACCATGCGGGTGAGAAATCAGTGTCATGCCACTGATTTCTAGGCTACGAAGATCGCATGTTTTACACCAAAACACAAGCGTCTCCTGGACCGGATGAGATCATCATCCAGAAATGCAGCATCTTTATTGTGTTTTAAGCGGGAACCATACCATTGTATAATTATTTTCGAAAACTTATGTATGCATCATCACCGAAAGCGGATTTTGCGCTAAAAATTTTTATACTAAATCTTATCTAGCCGTCGTGTTGAGAAAAATCATACAATTAATTTCACTGTCAATATATTTTGCACGATAATTCCTTATCTCTCAAAGAATTATTTTTATGTAAAAAGAACGTATAGAAATTTCGATGTTAGAGTTAGGGAACACTTGAGGTGTTTAACTAGCAATAATTATTCCGAATTTTTCCAATCGACTTTTGGCTACGAATCATTATTTTCATATTAATAGGGGTTTACGAATTTTACATACAAATAATACGGAATTACAGTTTGATAAATTAGAAATTTTGGGAATACGACAAAGAGTTAATAGTTAATTGAATATTATTAATAACCAGGTCCTTTTTACAAATACCTAGTTATTTTTTAAATTCGTTTTCATGTTAGTAGGTACTTCATTATTATTCAATTCCTGTATATAATTCTTATAATTTGATTGTCTATATCCTTTGTCTTTTTCGTATACATTGTATCCTAACGAAGGGGCCATTGGCTCTGGAAGATGTTGAAATTTTTCAATATAGGTAAACCTAAGTGGTGAAAACAAAAAACATTTTTATTATAATTGAATTATTTTATTATTAGTTATAGATTTCACATTGTAATTTTATTTGTTAGCTTTAATTTTCAAAACAATTTTATTTTAACACAAAATTTTCTATCGGTTTTTTTTTACTTTGAAACGGAATTTATTTAAATGTTAAAATTATGAAATCGATTTAAATATACGTGAATGTGATGTGAATAAATCGAAATCATTTTCTTATATTATGTAAAACTCGTCCAACAGATTCCTTACATCGATTATTATAAAACGTCATATATCATCAGGTAAATCCTCACAATAAGAATTCATTCCTGATATTCTGCCAAGTGACTGAAGGAATGTTCGCGGGGAGACTGTAGTTTTCTTGTGTCTTTGCACACAACACCAGAACAGTGGTTTGCACCACGAATATCGCTTTTCTACAATATGTAAAAATAAATATTTCATTTTTTAATGTGGATAATGTTTGCTGCTAATTGCTGGTTTTGCTATTTACATATTGATATTGCTGTCTTGTTATGATGTTTTAGTCTAAATTTAACATCGAATCTCACTTTAGTATCATTTTGTCATGTGACACATCCTTGGGAACTGATTGGTTGAAATGGATATTGCTGCTTTTGCTTTTTACACTACGAAGGTATTGCTGTCTTTGCTTTAACTTGTGATTGGGAAATAATGATTTTGAAAGGGATAGAGCAACATTTCTAAATTAGTAATCCTCGGTCACCGCATTCAAAACATTTTAAATGTATTTTTGGATATTGCTGTCTTTGCTTTTATACCCCTCATAATGTAGTGTATTGTATGATGTGTACACAGTAAAAACTCCCATATGAATGTTGATATCGTCACGGATTCGCGGCGATGGAATGCAAATGAAACATTTAAAACAATAAAATTTCGTTGGTCACATTTAACTGGACCATCATTCTGTGATCCGCACTGACTCGCCACCAGATTATTTCACACTTCTTATTCACGTCGTTTCACAGTTCACTTGTCTCTCGCTGTTTCTATGACTTCGACTTTTGTGGTTAATCGCAGCTGTCAAACGAATAGAACAGACCTGAATCTGCCGCCGCGACATATTTTATAAGAACCTGATTTTCTCGAAGCTTCCGGTGTAATTTCGCGTATTAAAGATAGTTTTAAGTCTTCTAATAAATTCGAACCTTTCGAAAATCCTTGATTATGAGTAGTTCCTCTTGTTTCTACAATGTCTTGACATTATATATTTATTTATTTAATTTTATTCTTTAATATACAAATTATCAATAATTATAATCACAAATGATTATTGTCCTAGAAGGACATTAAAGAACAAAATAAAGACACTACATAAAAAAATTAATATAGGTTAAATAAAAAATTGTATGTTCTGGTCTCGAATTTTTAAACAATCTAATTGCAGATGGGAAAAAATAAAACATCTGTTTCTGGACTATTGTAAAATCGCGATACTTTTATAATAACCTCGGATACGTAATGCGGTGTTATTCTGGCGAGGTGCCGTAACGCTATAATGGCATCATCAATAATATTGCTACGCCCGGAAACCCCTTACATGTTTCAGCAAAATAATATCTTATTCCATTTGTACCCGATGATTTTACATAAGTAATGCCTTTTTGCCTCACATTTTTGTTCAGATTTAATCTACATACCTCTTTAGTTCATACCATCTACCAGGCGATTAAAATGAAATGGCGAGCACTTTTTTGAATGGCATTTAAAATAAATAATCGGATGTTGCAGTGAAAATATTGCCTTTTATTTGTATGAAAACTCAAAAAATATAACCTGGTCATATTTTGAGAGTGCTTCGAACAAATGAACGCATTTTCTTTCAATCAGATCTTATTATGATCCTTCTAGTGCTTCCAGCAATAGCTTCAACCGTAAGTTTCCCCAACTACTATATGCAGCAGCTGGTATTTCTCCGGAGGTTTCAGGATATTTCCAAAATATTGTAATTTCTATGTTTTTATTATTGTGATGTTTTATTTTTCGTTTGGCATTCGGATTATTACATTTTATTGGCAACACTGCCAATACAGATTATTTTTAAAAACAGATCCATATCTAAAATGCTTCTAGCCTATTTATAGCATTGTTTCAGTGAGTGTACATAATTTCATTCCATAAAAAAGGACAGGGAATACTAATTCGTATCATTCTAATTTTTATTCTCACTTTTATCCGGAAGAACAGGGCTCTGATCGAAAATTAAATGTGCATCTATATTAGAAATAATCGTGTGGACGACATAGGGGGAGGGACGGATGGTGATAGAGTATGGACGCATTGGGGTTATGTCTGCTTCATCCTTCTTCTTTCTTTCCTTAAATGCCGAAATCCAATTTCCAAAATCCATCATATTAACACAAACGCCTAGACAGCACAACACAAAATGCAGTACAGTTCTACCTGCAAAAGTGACTGATAAGAACGTTACCGCAAAAGAAGTCATTCATTTATTATTCTCTGTCAATTAGTGACTCGCGGATCGCCTTTTTTAAAAACTGTTCTGCTATTTTTTTTTTTAATTATAACCACACGCAATGTTAAACGCAATTTCGATTCTCGCGAATTTTTTAACCCACTTCAATTGCGTGAAAAATGTCGTGACGTATCGCCGCCCGCAAGTGAAATATTCGACCAAGAAACTATTGTGAACTATGACACAAGATCTGGACCATCAGGCGTTCCTTCCTGATCCCGATACCGAAGGTAAAACTTGCTTCCATGTGTCCTGTTATGCTCTTGTATACCGTTCATGTTCTTCCTGTCTTGGTCACAGTATTCTAATTTTTAACCGCCTTTAGAGAATAAATTCCGGAAAGCATTTGCTGAAGATCTCTCATGAATTACGAATTACGCAACCTTCGTATATTTCGCCGTCTTTACTTTCCTTAATATATCATTGTTTTGTTCGCGCCAATCTCGGTTCGCTGAGAATCGACAGGTTCATTCGTTTTTTGTTATTTAAAAAACGGGCGAATCCGCTGTACCACATCTTCTTCGTTTCTGGATATCGCTTTCATCCAGGCCGTGGAGCATTGAGTCATCCAGGAGTTCTTTGGTATTCTTCTGGATGACTGTCGATGAGGCTCCATAGACATTGCCTACTTTACCGTGTGGTCTGGTGGTCTTCGTCTTATGTGCCTGTACCATCTTAGTTGTTGTTCTTCCAACTTAATGTTTATGTCCGTGACACCCACATATTTTTTTATAAATTGTTTTTAATCGTAAAGACAGGTATTTAATATTGTTTATTTATAACGATTTTTTTTCCGATCTATGTTTCGCAAATGTTTTTTTTATCATCATCAAACATTGAATTTATTAAGCTTTTATATATTTATTTTTTAAAATTTAATATAATATTATCTTTAACATAAAGAAAACTAACAAAAAATTCCAATATATACAGAAAGTAACAGAGCTAGTCCAAAATAGCTTACAGGTAGATTTCTGCCTAAATGATGAGTCAAAAATGTTAAAGCAACAATGTCCTAATATGAATGGTTAAGGTGATAAACGACTTCCAAGTTGCATTTTTTTCAATATTTTGTCATATCTACTGTTAAACTGTGATGGTCGACATAGAGATAGATTTAATAAATTTAGAAAATCTTAAAATAATAATATTCAAAAAAGCCAAGTATGGACATCAAGAATATATTTCTTCTGGTTTGAATCGTTTAAAAGTAAAAGCCTGATATATTTCTTCTCAGGATTCTATGTAATACAAGAGGCTGACAAAATATCGAATATTCAGCTATACAAGTAATATTTCTTAGATCTTTATTATACCATAGATATAATTCTGTGTTAAATTAATATTGTTTGCCAATCCTAATAGTCTCGACCTTGTGAGTAGGTGCGAACGAGCCTTTATTATTTATGAATCGGAACAGCAAGTCTCGCGTGTAGCGGGTGCTTTACTATTATTTTAACGAAACGGACCAATCACAGGCACGCGTTGCCTTTCGACGGGTTGAGCCTTGGCGACCATCCTGATGACTGAATCCGGCCAATGGCAGGCGCCGGCGGTGAAGTCATCGCGCATAGGATGAGTCACTGCACTAGCGTGGATTTCGGAGGTATAGTGCAATCGTTACTATAAAAGGAGCGAACACCATATACTCGGGCCCCTTCAGTTCGAGACCAGACCTGCGAGCGGAAGCGCTGCCCGAGAGACTACTGCCGGAGACTTCATTTGGAGAACAGCATTTGCGGACGGAGTTGCTGCCCGGACGTATGGAGGAATCTACCATTCATCAGTACCAGAGAGGATCGTACCGCCACTGTGTAACAGCTAAGGAACACGTTTATATTATTTATTACGGTTAATTATTTTCACTATCGAAATGTATTTATTTTGGGAATATTTGAGTTCAGAATAATTATGTGTAATTAAATATCACGATTGCTTGTGTGATATTGGTTCAAATCGTAAGAGAATTTCTTCCAAACGGATGTATCTTTATGCAAAGGGATTTTTATGCTATCTATACTAACAATTGAATACACGGATTTCTAAATGAAGTGCCTTGTAGCATTATGATAATTGTTGTATTGCGTAGGTATTGCGCAATCCGGTCTTCAGCTAACTCTTTATGATTTGAGTACCTCGGTACATCTGGCTTAACAAGTAGCTTCAGAACGACGAGTAAAGGACAGAATGGGGAGATCTAACTAAAGATTGGGGATATCTGGTTTGTGATGGCCTAGCTGGTTGGGGCGTAGATGCTTGCCGGCACTTGGGCGTGGAACCCGCACAAGCCCCTGCAGGGTCCCTTAAAGGCGGGGCCCTCCTTGTTGCTCGGGGTCGTCAATAAACCGACCTCTTTCCTCACCAGGCGCAGGGCCACATAACCCACAAAAGGTTCCCTTTGTCTTTGGAAGGATTTTCATGCCTGAATGCTGTAAAACCTTGATAGAAAACGTTAACTTCTATTTCGTCCTCTGTAAGAAAGACAGGGCCAGAATCAGTATAAAAATCATTCACTCATATGGAATAGCTGGGATATTATAAATATGTTGCTAACACTCTAACATTTGACCAAAGTAAATGTTGCAAGATGCAGAATCGTGGGACGCCATTCTGAAAAGGCATAATGAGATTGCACAATAATTTGTGACATCGCTGACTATGCCCGCAAAGGAGGCTATAATGTCGTCATCAATTCGTACCAAAAGAGTACATGATTCTTCAATCACCGGCCTAAAAGAAAGGCGCCTCAAGACAACACTCATCATCAGAAACTCGTACCAAAAGAGTACGGCCATCTCAATTATAAGCCTAAAAGAAGGGCGTCACAGGATCACATCTCGTAAAGAAGAGATCTAGTCTCGGGATGCAGTAAGTTCCGGAGGAACAAGGGGGGCCATTTAGTCACTTAGGAAGCTGGTCACCGGGTTTAGGCGGGCGCGGAGCCTTAACCCCCCTCGGCAGAGATGCTAAGGGTTTAAAAAACCAAAATTTAGCATTCAAAGAAACTATTATTTCATATAAACTCTCGGGCTGTTGTAGAATCCTCTCGAACAAACCATCCCCGAGACCTTATCTACTTATTTATAAAGAAGTTTCGCTTCAAAAATGTCGTATTTCGTAGATAGCAAATATATGTATTATTTCCCCACGGAATTAATATGAACAGGTACATGCACGTCTAAGATGGAACCATTCAAGGTAAGAATATGCTAATACAAACTGTTTATAATTATTAATTTCAGTGTTATTTAATATGTGTGAATTTTTTCCCTTTGCGCCGATCCAATGATTTTGCTGGTTTGTCTCCAAACGGAAATGTTTTATTTCTAATACACGAATTCTTTCAGATGAACGTATTTTATTATAACATAAATGTATAGATTATTAGACTCGTTAGATATTACGTATTATTGTGCAATCGTTTCCACACTGCTCCTATAAAAGAATTTGAAGTTATTACGATACACAACAGGGTCCTTCATCAATTAGACGAATCGTATGCCAATTCAACGACGTATTACGAATAGTATTTATTATATTTATCGAAATTTATTCGCATTTATTATTTCTAGTAAAGGTTTTAGTATTGGTGCCAAGCGCCATTATGAGGCGGAAATGGTTCATATTCATAGCCCCGACTGTAATAGGTATTTTTGTCGCGTAACTTATATAGAAACTTATTATAACTTATACTTTAGAAGTATAACTGTGTTTTATGTTTCGTCCCTGACGGACAGGATGGTATAGCTATGGTCATTTAGGTAATACACTTAGTAAATGCAAAGGGCATTAGGTATTATCAGTTTCGTATGCGAACCCAAGATGTTAGTTAATATTTTTAGTTAATATTGCATTCAAAAGCGCAATTTTCACAGAATAATTATTTTCAGTTAATAATATGTATTTTAGTTAAATGTACCTATAGTTAGCACTGGCAGAGCATGAATATTGTATAGAATACATTATTTTTAATATTTCATAGAAGGTATAATATTTTATTCCGCGTACATATATCGTTACAGCGTAATTGCCGGCTTCAGTCGTCACCTCCCGCGCCATACAACTATTTTCGCTAACATCATACAGCAAATGACTTTATTCATTGCAACGAAATATATATTATTTAATATTATACGCCATGACGTATATTTTTGACGGGTCACCCCGCTTGGAATCATCACATTGTTGGCCGCGGCCAGGAGTTGGCAAATCAATTGAACATAGTAGGTAAAATTAAATTTCAACTCGCGACGATTAAGCAACGGCCTTTTAAATAAATTATTAATACAGAATTCATCTTTAATACGTTAGGAAGACCCTCTATCTAGCTGGGTCATCACAGTGGTTACCGTGACCAGAAGGACGATTTATATTATAATACAATAAAATGCTTTATAATATTAATTTAACATCATTTCGACATTAAATTCAGTCTGCTTGGTTTGATTAGGATGCCCTATCTACCAGGGTCATCACAAAACTTTGAACTGTAACTTATTTCGAATAAAAATAATTCTTTTTAATACAATTAATATAATGATTAAAACTTTACAAAAATTTGAAATATTTGCGCGAAGTTTTTGCCATTTTATTTGACTTGAATTAAAGATAATGAATTTTTTATATTCGATATTAATTAATTTCCTGATAGTCCAACATTTTACAGAAGACAAGTCTGAACACTGAAAAAAATGCCGATTTTTATAAGTCGCTTATCTCCGTAACTATTGATGTTAAAACATTTGTGTTTAAATATTTTCGACTCATAACTTAAACATGAATCTACCTGTAAAGCATTGTGGACTGGCTTTGGTACGGCCTGAAACGTTCTTCTTTGTGTCACTATTACGGAAATTTTAAAGGAAATTTGTTTCATTACGTTGCATTGAAATCAAGAATTAAATTATGTGAACAATATATTTTATTTTACGTCAATATTGTACGTACGTCTTTTGCCTCCGTCCTAGGACGAATTGTAAAAAAGGTAGGAATTGTAAAAACTCAAAGGAAAATAATAAAAAAATATAATTACATTTATATGCTATTGTTAAGCCATAAAATAAGTTTTAGAAAAATTTAGCGTATCAAGCTAAATTTTTCAAACTGCAGAGTTTAATAATGATTTGTTTTAATTAAAAGTTACGAAAAAGTCGCCTACGAAAATTAAATAAAATAACTGAATATTTGAGTTTCTCTAATAATTAGTTTATGTTTCAAATGTTAGGTACTTTGTTTCTAAATTCTGTTTATTGTTCAATGCTACGACTGCGATATCCGATAAAATTTCATTATCCATTCTGCAGTTATAAAGTTTCGCTTGAAACGGGGTAATTCGTTTACCTGCACAAGCGGTGCATCCGGTGCGCATCTGTTTCAGTTTGCCCCTAAATTCTCACGTCAAAAGGATGGAAAACTAAGTGGCAGGTGAAGTGGGTTGATCACGTGACCAGAGTGGCAACAACGCTAGCAATTAGTCGCCGATACAACTTCGATTTTATAAATTGAACAATATTGCGGTGTGTCTAGGCAATGGTCAAGTGGCGTCGATATCGAATGACCGATGTGCACTAATTAATCTATATCTAATTAATCTAATCAAAAGCGCGAGTTTACATATCGTATCGCGTGACACAGTTGTACATTATTGTAACTCATGTCAGTATTGACTTACAACAGATGCTTGAGAAAGATCCTATGTAGGTATAAAATGAAAAAGGGCGTAGGACAAACTTGAGCGCTTGGAAGAGGCAAACATTTCTAGTGTTTAAACCACCTCCCGAAGCTTCGCCATCAACTACGATTGTCAGGTCATGCGTGTGTATGGTTGAGAAGCGGCTCCCCATACAAATTATGTTTGCGCAGCTATCACATGGTATAAGAAGACAGGGTAGGCTGAAAAAAGAAACAAACACACCCTGAAGGCGAATCTGAGCAGATGCGGGATAGATCCTGAAAACTGGCAAATCGCGGCCCATGACCGGGCCCAATGGCGTCAAAAAGTACACTGCGCCGGGGAAATAAAAAACGAAATAGGGCCGATGCAAGTGAAAGTAAAAAGAGCAAAACCCATCTCAGAATCCCACTACCCACATAATAAATAACACAGCAGACGTCATCGCGACGAGGGACACCGAAGAAGACAGTGACTTCAACAATATGAGATCCCGGATCTCTCCAGTTAGTTGCAACCACACATCCTCCGTTGCGGCACTCTTTCAGGTTTTCTTCGTTCTTAAGTTGAACTCGGGATATTTTTATTTTCAAGGCTCATGTTGACATATAATATGACCGATTTTTAAACGTGTTAACGTAACACTACCCGGCAGAATATAACATTTCATTGCCCGCCTGAATATTCAATTTATGTATTTAATTAGCTGATAAATATGGCATATTCATACCATGCCGATATCACAGGCAAAGTATGAATATGCGTACCTGTAAGATATATTTTCAGATGATTTACAAAATTACTTATTTTATTTTATTATTAATGAGACACTCACGGAATTCTAGGTAAAAAATATACAAAAATATATCATTATTTAAAAGTCAGCCCAATATCTCAATTGCAAGTTTCTTCCGCCTGCTCCAACAACATGCATATTATGTATATTTAGTGTATCAGTGCAGTGTGATCGTGTAAGATTATATAAATAAATAATTGATACTTAATTTCATTTTCTTTATGTGTTGTGTTCTAAAAAAGATGTCTGAACAATGAGTTTTGTTACCATGATTGATGGAACGGCGTCGTGTATTCTGGCCGCGTATTACAAAAATAAATGGATGAAATTGAATAATTTTTAGTTTATTACCGTAGGCAGATGTTTATTACCGCGGATGGATTCGTTGCAGGGTTGAGGCATTTGCATGAGGCACGGGTGTATGTCGTATTGTCCACATGAGTAACATCTTTCTCCAGCACAATACTTCTAAGGCGTTTTTTTTACCCTTGGCAGCATTGCTGTCGTATATATGGCAGCAATTTCCAATTTATGAATATAGTTTATCTTCATAATTAGCTATGTTTTTTCGTATGTTTTCTGTTTCGCCAAAAAAAGTTGTATTGTATTGGTTTAAAACAAATATAATATCAATTAAATGACAGAGCTTGATGTCCATAATTGTGGTGATCATGGGCAAGGGTTTAGATCGGTCGTAACTTTAAACTCAGTCTCGGTCGTAACTTTAAACTCAAACTCAATCTACCAAGCGGTCACCATGTCAAACCGTTCAAAGAATCAATTAAAATGTAATTAGTTCTTTTTTTGCATACCCTTGGTATCGTTTTCCGCGTATACCCAGAAAATCACCATGATACATTTTATCTGAAAAATCAATACGCTACAAATATGTAAATATTTAAAGTACGTAACATTACAACGTGACTGGTTGATGTCGAGTATTCGATTACATATTTCAGTTCCGGTTCGACTGTGCGCTAATGTCACCGGGGAGCAGAAATCTCACTCCCAACTGACAGTTCAAATTTCCCGCCACAACTATTGACATGGCAATATTAACACACTGCAGTACATACCTGCTGCTAATTATGCTCGTTTGAATTTTGGATTCAATCGTTTCGACTTCTGTCATTGGTAAAATGCCTCCACTTGCATTTAGAACATTAATCTTTGACATAACGCGTGTTAATTTGAGAATATATTTGTATTTTTGTGCGTAAACCGCGTTCGATCCAGCGTTTATATAATAATGGGCCAAAAAGTAATCAAATAAAATTTAACTGTAACTGGTTGCGGATATTTTATACGAACCGTATGTTTTTCCGAGAAACTATTCTCGACGTTTCATTGAATTCTTATTCAACGTCATCAGGTCAACTGGTCCTTTACCCGCGGAGGTAGAGGGCGGACTGATTCCTACTTTCTAGGGCGTAAATTATATGCACTTTGTTGTGGAGTGTTCACTTCTTCTATAATAGAGGTCGCCAGTGTCTAATATGTACTAGTTTCTCGGAAAAACATACGGTTCGTATAAAATATCCGCAACCAGTTACAGTTAAATATGTCTAACGACCGTAATAACAACCTTAACCCTTTAACAGTTAAAATTATTGAATTTTTGATACAGTTTTTGATAATATACACATATGCTGATTGGACTGTTAGAAAAACTGCGTATAAGAGACAACTTTTGCTACGTTGATCATATTATTACAAGATGACGTTGGAGAAATGAGAGGAACAACGAATACCATCCTCATTGTCAAAATTTAAAGTTTTCTTTTCGTTGCTATAGCAAAAATGTCGTTTGCACAGTGATGCCAATATTAATTTCATTAATATTAAAATTAATTACTTTTTTAAATTATGATGTATACGTTAGTTACAGTTTCAAATTTAATGAATGCTTTATTAAAAAATAAATTTACGTAATTTTCGTTATTAAAGTCTTCAAATAAATCGTTTATAATTATAAAAACGAGTAAGTTTTTTTTAAACTAACTAACTAACTAACTAACCATCACGCCGTTTCCCTGCAGGGGTAGGCAGAGAGGATTGAACGCCACACTCTTCTATCCTGGCACACCACTTTTGCTTCGGCCACATTCATACATCTTCTCATACACGTTCTACGGTTGTTGCGGCTTTTAACAGGGCCATCCTCAAATACTTGTAGTACCTGATAGTGCCAGGTCTTTCGCGGACGCCCTCTATTCCTGTTGCCTTCAACATTCGCCTCATATATTTTCTTAACCATCCTTTCCTCGTTCATACGTTCCACATGACCAAACCATCTCAGCACTCCTTTCTTTATTCTATCTACCACACTACAGCCAGCATTGCATTCACTTCTAATTTGTTCATTCCTCACTCTATCGACCAAAGATTTTCCACACAAGCGTCTTAGTGACCGCATTTCCACCGCATTCAGTCTACTTTCATTCCTCTTTTGCCAATTCCAGGCTTCACTTTCATACATAAGGGTTGGCACTAGAACGCCATTATGTACCGCTAGTCTTGCTTCTTTTGACAGATTCTTATTGGCCATAATTGCATTTAGTGCACCATTAACTTTGTTTCCCGCAGTTACTCTCCTTTCGATATCATTCTCAGCCTTGCCGTCTCTACTAAACACACTTCCCAAATACACAAACTCGTTCACTTGTTCTAAGCATTCGTTGTTTATAATTACATCACACTTAGTCACTCTTTCGTCTCTCTCGAATACCATCACTTTCGATTTGCTGACATTCATCAGAAGTTCACTCTGCATGCATACATCGGACATCCTGGATACCAAGCACTGCAGATCAGCTTCACTGTTAGCCACTAATACTGCATCGTCTGCGTATAGCAGACAGGATATGGTGAGTCCGTCCATTTTTTTTTTAAACTGATGTATTTACATTATTCTTAAAAATGTACTGTAATTCTGAATGTTTTAACTAATTTATGTTAATTGTTTTTTGTTAGAATGTAAAATGTGTAGATGAATTTAATTATATGTTTAGATTTTTTGATTTGATTTCGTATTGTTTTTGTTGATTTGATAATGAAAATGTTCGTTTCATTCACTTTTTGAACATTTCTATAATAAAACGCGTATCGTTCGTCCGTTTCCCATATCCATGATGCAGGGAAAGATTGCCGAAAGTCGGGGCCCTGGAAGAAGGAGAACGTTATGGCTGAAAAACCTAAGACGGTGATCTGGCCAGTCTACTGCAGAGTAGAGTATTCCAGGCCGCGGGATATAAAGTGATGATAGCCAATATTATAGCCGATGTACGTTGAACGGAGATGGCACTAGAACAAGAAGATTAAAGTATTCTGTTCCTGCTGCCTTCGACACGCACCTCGTATAATTTATTTTCTCGTCTTGTTTCTCTATAGGTTATATTAACACAATTAGGTAGCATGAAACAGTATGGGATTCGTAAAAGATTCAACAAAAATGGTTCGACCTAGTTCTTGAAATTGGCATTTGATCGTTGCATTTTATTAATTGGTTTTAAAAGCTGTGATTTCTATGCTTCGAAAATCTATGCCTCAAGTCGTAACTGCAATCGTAACCATCGTGAACAATTTCATGGCGAGTGGAACAATCGAACCAAATTACAGCAGAAATTTAAGAGCGAGAAGAACGATTCAGAAACAGGACATTACAACTTCGAGCGAGGCGACGGCTGAACATAAAAACTATTAACTATTTTATACTATCGAGATTTAGTTGACGCGGAACGTGCCCTCTGAAACGTCCCATGGCCACAGACAAGTAAGGGAGGTAAATTAACTAATAAACTTACTAACCGTCACGCCGTTTTTCCTCAAGGTAAGATAAATAAAAAGGTTTTATCCTTAGGCAAAAAGAATAAAACGATACACTTTTCTGTCCTGGCACAATACTTTTGGTTTGTCATTTTTCACTTTACATATTCTCATGCAAGGTCTTTGTTTGTTGAACAGGCCAACCTCCAATACCTGGCTTATCTGATCATGTCTGGTTTTTCGCGGACGCCCTCCGTTCGTGTTGCCTTTAATACTCGCTTCATATATTTTCTCTACTATCCTATTCACGCTAACATGAGCCATGTTGCCTTTAATACTCGCCTCATATATTAGGTCCTTACATATGAAATTGGCGTTTTGCCGTACTGGCAAATTTGATCTCAAATATCTTCTCTTTGGTTAGGAATTCCAAATCCAAATTTATACAGCTATTTACTCATGTATTTGTGTTTTGAAAATTATAATTCAGTCGTTTTTTCCTCAATTGTTTTTTTCTTTGCGTCACTCAGTTTACAAAATGAAAAACTTGAAATATCGCGTTATTTACGAGTACGAGTTCCACCGTGGCACCAGTGCTGCAGAAACGGCTCGAAGGATTAATGATGTGTATGGCGACGGTGCCGCAAAAGAAAACACAGTGCGTTTTTGGTTCCAACGTTTTCGTTCTGGAAATTTCGACCTGCAGAACAAGCCCCGTGGACGGCCGGAGACCAAAGTTGATAATGAAGAATTGAAGGCTATTGTGGAAGCGGATCCATCGCAAACCACATCCGAGTTAGCTGCAGGCTGCGGTGTTAGTGATAAAACTGTTTTAATCCACTTGAAGCAAATTGGTAAGGTGAAAAAGCTTGAAAGGTGGGTACCTCACGAATTGAGTGAAGCAAATCAACAAACGCGCGTTGACTGCTGCGTTGCATTACTCAACCGGCACAATAATGAAGGGATTTTAAATCGAATCATTACCTGTGATGAAAAGTGGATCCTGTACGATAATCAGAAGCGCTCATCGCAATGGCTGAACCCTGCCGAACCAGCCAAACCATGCCCCAAGCGAAAATTGACTCCAAAAAAGTTACTTGTGAGCGTTTGGTGGACTAGTGCTGGTGTCGTTCACTACAGCTTTCTTAAATCTGGCCAGACGATTACGGCAGATGTCTATTGTCAGCAACTGCAAACCATGATGGAAAAGCTAGCTGCTAAACAACCGAGGCTGGTTAATCGCTCTAGGCCACTGCTGCTTCATGATAACGCTAGACCACACACTGCACAACAGACGACTACCAAATTAGAGGAGCTTCAATTAGAATGTCTAAGACATCCACCGTACTTTCCGGACCTTGCCCCAACAGATTACCATTTTTTTCGAAATTTGGATAACTTCTTGCAAAGGAAAAAAATTCAACTCCGATGGGGCAGTCCAAACCGCCTTCAAAGATTTTATTGATTCCCGTCCGAATGGTTTTTTTAGTAAAGGGATCGATAAACTACCTATGAGATGGCAAAAGTGCGTAGATAGCAATGGTACATACTTTGATTAAATAAATATATTAAAATTAAAAAAAATCGGCTTTATGTTCCTCCCATACTAAACGCCAATTTCATATGTAAGGACCTAATATTTTCCCTACTATCCTATTCACGCTCACATGAGCCATATTGCCTTCAAAAATCGCCTCACATATTTTCTTTACCATCCTATCCAACCTCACATGTTGCCTTCAAAAATTCGTCTAAAATATTTTATTTACCATCCTATCCATGCTCATACTAATCTACATGACCTACCCCACCTCAGCGATATTTGCATTATTCTGTATTTTACACCGCCTTAAAGATACTTCTAATCTGTAATTCTTCAAATAAATTTTCTATACATGTACCTTAGCGATTGCGTTTCCTTCAGCATTCAGCAGCAGCAGCTTTCGTTCTATTTTTACTCCCTTTATATTAACTCGTGGCGTCTGCTTGCTTGCTTGCTTGTCGGCTTGCCGGCAACAAAAACTTTGGATCGATTTTGACCCTTTTCCCGTGATCCAATCGAACTGAAACTTGGCAAGTAGAGTCGTGGCGACGATTAAGAAGATCTATCAAATTTTTCGAAATTTTTTTGTTTTTTTCAAATTGGAATCAAATTCAAAATTCAAATTCAAATGTTTATTCAATGTTCAATGTTACAAATGTTTACAGTGTTTACAAAATTTAATGAAGCTTTTTTCATTGTTGTTGAGTGTCTTGGCAGCAAGTAAACACTAAATTGATTTGACGCCCTGCCTGCTACACTAGTAATTTACTGTATTATAGCAGACAGTGCTCTTCCAGTAGTATAATGTTCAAGAATATTTATTATTTATATAACATTTGTGAATAAATCTTATTGCCAATTAAAATTAAGTAATAGTAATAATTAAATGTTTACAATTTAATAATGGTGTTAATTAATTATATTATAGACAAAGAAAAAAAAATGATCTGAATAGGATATTAATAAAATAAAATAAAATAAAACAATTAAAAGTATTTAAAAAGATGACAGTAACAGTAAGACAGTAAGTGAAAAAAAATTATCTGAATAGGATATTAATAAAATAAAATAAAATAAAACAATTAAAAGTATTTAAAAAGATGACAGTAACAGTAAGACAGTAAGTGAAAAAAATGATCTGAATAGGATATTAATAAAATAAAATAAAATAAAACAATTAAAAGTATTTAAAAAGATGACAGTAACAGTAAGACAGTAAGTGAAAAAAATGATCTGATAGGATATTAATAAAATAAAATAAAATAAAACAATTAAAAGTATTTAAAAAGATGACAGTAACAGTAAGACAGTAAGTGACAGTAAATGTTCTTGTAGGAATAGTATATTTTAAATTTAGTTTATATGATGGCTTTTAACAGGTTTTGGGCATGCTTCCTTCCCTTTTCATGCAGCCAGAGTTTCACTTTAGAAGAAAAATACGCGAGACTATGGCTGCATGTTTTAAGTTTAGTGTTAAGAGTATTGAATGTTTTTGGTGCTTGGAAGAGGTGAAATCTTTGTGAAAAAGTTTTTTTGATTTTTGGTACAAGATAGTTGCAGTTCACCTGTGCCCTTGTTGAATGTGAGTGAGTTATTTGTTGGTGATCTTGTTTATGTCGGAAAAAATATTTTAAAGTGTTGAGTAAATATGTTTGATTGATGTCCAGGACGTGACATTCTCTGAAAAGTTCTTCTGAAGGAAAACGAAATGGCTTTTTATGAAGAAATCTCAATACCATTTTCTGGGCTTTGCTTAATGAATCTAATATAGTACAAGCTGCACCACCCCAACTGACAGTTGCATAATTAATGAGTGAGTGACACAGTGCATAGTATACTATTCTTCTTGTCGATGCGTCGAGTACATCTCTAATTTCTTTGAAAAAATAAACAAATCATCAGAAAAGTTTGATTACGGCGGCCCGATAACGTGGATTCGCGGAATATTTTCTAAATTTGAATTACTCCGTCGGTATGCATAATAGGTACTTCACTACGAATGTCTAAAAACTTAATTGACCGATAAATGTTTTTAGAATTTAATCTTCAAAGCATGAAGTGTCTTATCAAAGCTCAAAACATCTGACATTTTAGAGATATATTAAATTACTGAAAGTTTAGTGTTATGTTATATGTTTTAATTCGTCTTTAGTTGTTGTTATATTTTACAAAGAATGGGAGTATTATAAAAACTTTTTATGGGTTACTTTTTTGACGAGTCTTTTCAACAAGATTTCCAAAGTTTAAAAATGCATGAAGAAGCTAAATAATAAAATGAAATATACTTGTACGAGTTAAATTTATAATATTGCAAGAAATTTTTTACCAAAATGGCATTAACATTATTATTTTTATAATTTTTTAAACACCCGAAAAATCCTTCTTATTATCGAAGATTGGCATGACTTTGCGAGATAATATTTGGTTTTTTATGAAGCCTTCTCTCTCAGATTTTTGGCACAATGTGACTGAAACTTCTGTCACAGTCTGGATTTTTATATTTATAAATAATGAAATTTCTAATTCAATAGTTAAAAATATCTCAAATGTTATTCAACCAGCTTTTTATACTAATAATAAATTTAAAAAATACATATTAATCAGGATACAGCCTATACGAAATATAAAAATTGAAAGTATAGACTTTCACAAAAACAAAAATAAATACTCGCATATAATTTATTAATACAATTAAATTTTCAATAAGTGCAGTAATTTTAATTCAGTAAAATTAATTCCACCGGCGAACACTATGGTCTTAACGTTAATATTAGAAAGACAAAGTTTATGTTTCTTAGCCGAGAGAATCATCCAATTGTGTGCCTTCATTTAAAGGGTGTCAACATTAAGAGAGTAAAACAGTTTAAATTTTTGGGCAGTATTTTTACTGACAATCTGGACCCTGATACGGAGATTAAATGCAGAATAGAGACAGCCCGTGCATCTTTTAATAAGATGAAAAGTCTACTCTGTAATGACAACTTAAATTTGAAGCTCAGACAGAGGTTGATCAAATGCTATGTATGGTCAGTTCTACTTTACGGTTTTGAAGCATGGAAGCTGAAGGTGAATACTCTAAATCACCTAGAGGGATTCGAAATGTGGATACATCGTAAAATGTTAAGGATATCTTGGACTGACATGACTAGTAATATTGAAGTTTTACGAGTAAATACAATCAGACAGTTACTCAACACAGTAAATCTCCGTAAAATTTCATACTTTGGTCATATAATGAGAGACGATAAGTACTCCATCCTTCAGCTCGTCATGAAGGGGAAGATTGAGAAGAAGGGTCGTAAAGGGGTCGGAAGGAGGCGGCATTCCTGGCTTCGAAACATCCGAGAATGGACCGGGATAAGAAGCGTGGAAGAGCTGTTCCGCACTGCCCTGGACAGGGAAACTTGCTCCCAGATGATCGCCGACATCGGGGGGACCCGACAGGGAACATGAAGAAGAAGCAGTAATTTTTATGCAGGTAAAAAACTTATATAAATTGTGATATTAGAATTAAGAAGCAATTAGGATGTTTAAGTAGCAGTAATTATTCTAAATTTTCTTTGGTTTAAATAAAGTTTGGAAACGAACCATTTTTTGATATTAACAAGGATTTAGAAAATTTTCATACAGATAACATACATTGAATTACACTTTAATAAATGAGAAACTTTAGAAATTAGGAAAAGTATTAATAGAAAATTCAAGGTTATAAATAACCAACTACTTTTTGCAAATAGCTACTTTTTATTTTTAAATTAGTTTCTAATTTGTTACTCAAATCCCATATACTTGTTGAATTTTTTTCAATAAAAAAGTGGTGTAAACAAATTTTATTTCTAGAAATTATAAAATATTTTCTTTTTATCAAAATAAATAAAGTTATTTTGTCATTAGGTTTACGAAAGAAAAAATATAAGAAAAAAATGTAATGCAATTACAAACGGGAATATTGATATTTACTTACAGTGAATCGACTGAAGACTTTTTCTTCCTAGACCGCTAGTCCCATTAACTTGGAGTCGCCTTTCTTATCCGCTTTCTCCGATGAGCACGGTTTGTCCTATGTTTTCGTCGAGTTGATCTTCTTTTAGGTCTTTTTCGGCCGTCGTCAACCAAGTGGGCGGCGGTTATCCACGTTTGCGTTCTGTCGTCGGCAGTTTTAGTTTTCTGGGCGTCTCTGGACGTCACCATACCATCGTGGTCGTTTTTATTCGGCTTTGTCTTGTATTGGGGCGGTTTTAAAGCTACTTCTTGTATGTTAATTTCGAACATTGTCTAGCAGTGTGACACCCGCTGACCAGCCAGCGTAACAATTGACCGAAAACTGACTGTCTCCAAAATATGCAATCGTCCGTGTAAGGATTACGTTGCTTGTGCTAGGTCATTTAAATGCGTGCCAATTCCAGGAGTGCAAAAGCAAGCAGGTGGCCTAGTTGTGTGCATCGGCCACAAAAAATAATGTATTTTATAATCCGTTTAGTGTCCATCCTTTGGGCCGCGAAAAGTGTGTTTATTATTCAAAGAGCGGAATGTCGGCCGTCAGGGTGTCAGCGGCAGCGCAGCCCGCCAGAGCAGGGAGCTGGTAAGCGCGCCGCAAAACACGGGAACTCTTGGATTAACGTTTTTAAATGAAATTTATTTTCTACGTATTAGCATACCAAACCCGTATCGCTGAAATAAATTTCGCGTACTTTTCGCATTTAAACTTTTCAAGTGTGCACGAGCAGGAAACGCGCGGATAATTTTTATGGTAATATTTTTTTTTAGTATATTATTTTCTGCGCGGAAAGCTGCTAAATACATTGAACATTTTTAAAGAAAAACACATGAAAAGATCATTTGAAAAATATTAGGGACCTGTGAGGGCCCACATACGAAATAAATTCAGTTCAATAATTTATAATAATAATACTAAGCTATGTTAAGTGAATAAAGAATGGATTGTTCGTAAAGTGGTTATTACGCTCGCCTAAAAAAATTTCTTCGTTTATAAATTATTTTGTTAAAATCTATCAACGGCAAATTTTCTTGTTTATTTTTGTCACAGACCAGCAAAATAAATAAATATAAATTCCTTTTTCATAATTTGGCACCAAGATTGGTGCTAATACGATCACCTAAACCACAAAACTTTATACTCTTAAAAATAATAATCTCTTAGTAAATAAATCGCGCTTTATCACAAGAATACGTTTTCACTTACAAGACTTGGTTTGGAACGAATTTAATAAAAATTCTTCTATGGTAAAAAATTCGTCTTGCGTACTAGGACGTTTAATTTTGTAAAAATAAATACTTTATTTGCTGTGCCTTAGACACACGCGAAGGGGACATCCTTCCGCCCGCCCGCCGCACTATGGAAAATAGAGGTCTGTTACAGATAAAAAGTCAGTAACTTTTTTATTTTTTAAATGAATATTCATAAAATTTTGCACACATATAGAGTAGTCTATCTGGCTTAAAATGAATATGATTTTATTTGAATGCAATTTAATATATTAACAATTATCATTATCAAAATTATCAATTAAAAATGGCTTTAATTTTTATTTCTAAATATGACAATTTTATTTATAACGTGTTCTAAAACTAATTATTATATTATGTAGTTATTCTTATATTATTATAATAAAAGTTGTTCCTTTTTTAGTAGATCTATTAAATAAATCAATAGAATTTTCATATGTCCCAGAAATTTTGAAAATGGTCCACGTAACTTCACTTCTAAAAAATGCCCAACTAGATCCTGAAGACCTGACGAATTATCGTCCAGTCTCTAACCTGCCACTTCTTTCGAAAATTTTAGAAAAAATTATATCACGGCGGCTCAATGTATATTTATTAGAAAATAACTTATTTCCTAAAATGCAATCTGCGTACAGACGCTGGCATTCTACAGAAACGGGGGTGCTTTGAGTCCTGTCTGACATTATATCATTCATTGACTCAGGGCATCTAATCTTGCTGGCCCTGTTAGATATGAGCGCTGCCTTTGATACCGTTGATCACCAAATATTGCTTGAGAGGCTGCAAAAAACGTATGGAGTAAATGGAAAAGCACACGATTGGTTTAAATCATACCTGTGGAATAGATCCCAATCGGTGCGATTTCATAGTTCAACATCACCAACACTTACATCTAACATCGGAGTACCTCAGGGATCAGTTCTGGGACCACTATTGTATATTTTATATACTGACGAAATAAACTTTTGTTTAATGTTTCCAAGTGTTCGGTTACATCCTAGGGCCCAAAAAACTCTATTTTTTTGCTACAAAATGAACGACCAAAATCTGACAAGAACATCGAATGTTAAACATGTAGGTGCTGTTAGATTTGTAAGCAACCTAGCATTATTTCACGATCACATAGAGACGATCAGTGGTAATGCTTTGAGAATGTTAGGATTTGTTCTACGTACTGCTAGGGTTTTCGAGAACACCCGTGTACTGAGAACTCTTTACAACTCCTTGGTGCGGAGTAGACTCGAGAGTCGCTCGATGATCTGGGGGCCACATGAGGGCAAGTACTCTCTTATGGTGGAGAAAGTCCAAAAGAAGTTTCTGAGATATCTCTACATGAGAGAGTACCGGCATTATCCATGCCTTTACCCAAACGAGTTTCTCCAGGGTATGCTTGGCTACAATAATCTAGAGACTAGAAGGAATGTGTATTTGATTACACATTTTTATCGATTGTTGCGCGGTATGATCGATAATCCTGAAATTATGCAGAGCATTCGTTTGTATGTTCCTAATAATTACATTAGACATCTTCAGCATAGATTGTTCCACATTCAAATATACAGGACCAACCTGCCGATGGTTATGCCTGTTGGAAGAGCCATAGCTATAGCTGAACAGAATCGCTTTGGATATTGATATATTCCATGTGTCTGAGCATTTTCCCCATCCATGGAATAATATAAATAAGTGAATTAATAATTCAAAGAGAAACATATAACTATCAAATATTGACGACTTGTTAAGTCGCTGGGATAGTGAAATTGGTAACACGCTGTGCGCGAAACACAGAGGTCCGTGGTTCGAATCCAGGTTCCAGCATTTAATTTTTCAGTTTTATTATTTGATATTTGTGTATTTCTCTTTATTTCATTTATTTATTTCGTATTAAAATATACGGGACTCGTTTCCTTAAATAAATTAAAAATATGTTTAATAATATATAATATATATTATATATATTATATAATAAGTTATATATATATATATATATATATATGATATAGTAAAGGTTTTCACGGGTATTAGAAATGTTAGTAATAATTTCTTTGGGGATAACCCGCGTCAAAATCTGGTCCATTCGTCAACCGACGTTTCGCTTGAATCACAACAGGCATCTTCAGGGTCTTGTTAATAAATTTCCGTCACGAGGGGTAGTGCGAGCACGTCCGTTCGTATCGGAAGCTTATTACCAAGCGAGGTCTGGCAATTCAAAATCTAAATTTGGGTACTTTGGTCATTATTGGCCTTAATGGTTTTTGGGAATTTCGTATTAAATATTGGGTGTACCCGGTCGTTGTTGGCCTTAATGGCGTTTGTCTGGCTCCTTGTGATGCGCTTTGTACTCGATGTTGCTTCTATTGTGTTCGGTGGTTGTATTAATTGATTTTTGCGCGTTAATATATATATATATTTTATTTCAACAGTAGATTTCATAGTGAAAATGGCGCTATAGAAATTATCCATTCTTATTATTTATTATCATTATATACATACCTAATTAGTGCATAATTAATAAATAAAATAAAGAAAAACATTCACTTTATCACTTTAAAAGTTAATTTCTTATTAAACTTTGTAGGAATAGATATAAAATACTAAACACTTATGAAAAGCTCATCTTTTAAGAGATTTAGAACAAATAAAATATTTTTAATTATATGTAAAAATTAGCGTTAAAATAACTGGACAGTAAAATAAGAATTTTTAAAAAAAAATTTTAGTTAATCGATACATTTGATATTCACTCACGTCTCCCCGCGCTTTACATTTAATGTTAATTTATATTCTAGATATTCATAAGAAACAATTATAAAAATTAGCTGCAAATATTTTCTAATTTCGAAGTTATTATGGAATTTCCGATACGATAGATTTTGTTTATCTCAAAGATTTCTATTTTTATCTCCAATTCTTCATGGAGTTTTTGCCTCGTATTTTGTCTCTCGTAGTTCTGTTATAGATTTTTCACCCTCTTTCAATCCATAAATCACTGTATTGTTGTTTTTCTTGTCTTTTTCTAAAAGTTGCATCTTATTTTCCAGTTTTTCCAACTAATGTTTTAAATTTCTATTTTCACTGATTTCAGTTTTTCATCCATTCTCTCCATTATTGTATTAGTTATAAATTCAGTTTAGTTCCGCATTTCTATTTTCATTTTTTCAAAGAAAATTTGAAATTGATTGTCCATGGTTTTGCGTGTAAAGGTATGTTCCCAAGTAGTTTATTACGTTGGCAACACTGATGGCTGTGACGTTCGCCGACTATGGCACTGACTATAGATATGATAATATAGACAATCTACGACTTGATCTGTCAGTTCAGTTTTACAGTTATCTATGGTTGGTCTGTTTGGTTGGTAATGTCAACCTAAGTACGCATGCTTTCCGTTGTAATAATGAACTAACCTCAAAATTTCTGAAATTTCTGTCTAATCAATTTAATGTAGAATCAACAACACGTGTTTTATTTCCATGAATATCTACAGATATATTTTGATATATGAATTAGCCATATTTTTTTTAACGTAGCTCTGGCAATAGTACGTATGTATTTTCTCTGATGTACCTGGATCGGATCAAGCAGCTGAGTAATCCTCTATTTACATTAGTTTTGTTTATGTCGGGCAAACACTGGGCTCTGCTGAAGGATCATTATTTCCATTGAACGATGCGCTCGAGACGTGTTCCCCCGGGTGGCCATCCCCCAGCCGGCCTAAATATAACAAAGGCCGCTAACCGTACGGCCAATAAAAACATCCCCGAAGGCCGTTTGGCCGTGATGTTGACTCTCCGCGCGAAATTGTATTTGCTTAGCACCTTCGCTTTACTAATATCGCTTCACCCCCCTCGAGGGCGAGACGTGATTTCTCTAGAAATTAGGTTTTATAAAAGGCCCAAGTTCCGGACTATGCCGCGGGATTCGGCAACCGTATTCTCTCTGCTTTAAATACAGAGGAGGCTGAAAATGTGAACACACTATAGACTACGCTGAAACAATTTTAAACCTTAATTTATTACGCAAAGTTAATGGACACAATTTAGCCGGAGCTCTGTTTTTAAATTTACATTAATGATTCTCGAATATTTCGGACACTATCATCCAATTACCACTCATTATCTCTAGTCACTTTTTATTACGCTGTATCTATTGCTTTCAGCATTTTCTCGAATATGTTCGAGTGTTCAATTTCGCACGTTATTGAAATCGCTCAAGTTCTCGCTTATCGGTCGATGCTCCCCCGATATTTGTCACTCGATTTATAGCGCGACGGCCACAATTCTTTTTTCCCTACGGTTTTGTCGCTGGTAATGCCGCGTTTGTTAAATGTCAAACGTGACTCGCTCCGCCGTACACGCGCCAGCCTTTATATAGGTGACACCATTTTCTAAATGTTTTGACGACTTCAAATTTTCGAAATTCGAGAATCATCCCAGAACCTTCCAGTTTTATTGTTAAAAATGTAGAGTGTCATATAAAGAGATGTACATCTTTAACACTAAAAGTTTTATAAAATACGTTTAAATTTTTTCCGATTCTTCTATTCGTTACAATATATAGACATGAAGTAACGTACATTTCTTGGAACACGGTCTGATTCCACGGCTGGTTCTAATACTTTGACTTGTTTGAAAAAATTAAAAAAACAACGTCTATTTTAAGAAATACGTTTCGCGTACTAGGGGATTTAATTAAGTAAGAAGAAATATTGAGGATATTTTGAGTCCGTTTAAATTTTTCCAGAGCCTAATTCTGGATCTTACCCCCAAGGAGACATAATAAATCAAGATGAAGCTATTTTTTTAATATCGGAAAGTAGGTGTGGAAGTCTTTTTGGGGTGTTTATAGGGCTTATGACCTATCGTACGGCTGGCTTAAGTGATCACTTTACACAATGTAACGTTTGCAATTCCACCAATTATAAACTACCACACGTATCAAATTTTTGGAAGTGGAATATGTGAGTTGTATTTTATTACCGCACTATCACACGTATCAAAATTTTGGAAGTGGAGTGTGTGGGTTGTATTTTATTACCGCACTATCAAATGTATCAAATTTTTGGTAGTTGAATATGTGAGTGTTATTTAATTACCGCACTACCACACGTATCAAATTTTTGGAAGTGAAATGTGTGAGTTGTATTTTATTACCGCACTACCACATGTATCAAATTTTTGGAAGTGGAAAATTTGTATTTCCATAAAATAGTATAGATGTCGCCGTCGATATGGGATATTTATATTTTGTTAGGTATGGAAGTCTGTCATATTTGGAATTATTGAACTCTAGTTAACCTGTCTGTTTGTCGTTTTGTCTCAGTTTATTCCATAACTTTAGTCCATCCACCGCAAAAGCACGGTCACCGAAGTCAGATTTGTGGACGCAATTTACTTCAAGTTGTATTGAATGTTTATGTTGAGCGAAGTATTAGCTCTCTATTATATGTGAGACAAACGTCAGACGTCAGTAATATATTGAGAGACCATGTTGTGAATAATAGCCTTGAATATTGTGAGGCACAACTTATATTAATTTCTATCAGGACAATGACTGAAAGCAGAACTAGCTACGACACGCCAACATTAATATGCTGGCTTGGACGTGGCGCGGACATAAATAGGTTCAAATTTAGAGTCAATAATTAGATGATTTTAAGGTTAAGGTACGCCTTAAAAGTGTCATTTTGAACTGAAAATTATGCTGTTAAGGCGTACTTTACCTTTTAAATCATCTAAGTATTGACTTTGAATTCGGGCCTTAGGTTAGGTATTATCCGAATTTTTGCGACACCGAGTCCAAAAGGCCCGCCATCACTGATTTATATATAACCTTACCTTAGATGTAATAATAGCAAAACAATGTACTCCATCCATTGGACTGAGACGTAGACAAATAGACGTTATTAACCTAAACACCTAATAAATGATTTGCGAATAAATAAACATTATTTTAAATTTTAATTTTTAGTCAATTTTTCACCTTAGAATATGGCGGGACTGTAGATAAAGTGTTCACGGCTTGTTAGTTTTGAACTTTTTAAATAACCAAATAAAATGTTTGGACGGTAATACACACACGTTAAGTTAAATTTATCACAACTATAGTTTCTAGAGGTTGTGTTGTGATAAATTTAACTGAACGTGTGTGTATTCTATCTCCGAGTGATAGAACGCTCTCCAGATGAAGCTAAATTTTATCATTAACTCTAGACGTTTCGCTGAAGCGTCGAGAATTAATGATATCATGATGAATGATTTGCTTCTTAGCAAAATAATCATGTTGCACCACAAAATATCTGGCATATTAATCAATAATAAAAATTTGAGAATTCTGTTAAGAGACATCGAAAATGAAGATCTGAGTTTATACTTCGCGCTCTCCTAATGTATATAAATAACAACAAGCTCTCCGAATGGATTTTTCTTCTGCTTGTACAGCACGAAAATATCGTTATAAATTTCATCTTTATTACTTTATAAATTTAATATCACAACTTTAATAAGGATATATCTTTTGTTGAAGTGTGTATACATTTTTTGGTACCCTCTGTATTTCCCGTGATAATGATCGGCCAGAGGAGCTTCGCCCCCATCACGATTTTACAACTTTGTCGTCGTCCCGATTCCAACTTTAATATTTAGAGGGCGTTCCCTTTTGAAAATGCGGACTTTGATTATTCGATGCTAATGATTTGTGATCGTGTCATTTTTCTATTCGAAAATCGCTTTTCGGTGCGCAAAATTTTCATAATTGAATAATCGCCGAATTTAATTACTGGAAATTTTGGGTTAATAGTTTTATAAATTAATATTTACAAATACCCCGCTTTGAGATGGGACCGTGGCAAGCTCATGAATTGAGTAGTGAATAATTAGTAAATAATTGTTTGAATTCTGTGGCGATACTTTTAGTTTCGTACATGTAGTTCCTCAAGTACTGAACTGTATGACATTTTTTATTTTATTTGTTCTTATATAAAATATTAAAACTTTTTTTGGTTTAGTTCAAATTCTAACTCCCTGGATCTTCACATATTCGCTCTTTCAAAACTAAGAGTTGTACTTAAATATCCTATAGTAACATATTTTTCCATAAAACATATCATTCGTGTTCTCTAATTCCACGTTAGTTATTCTCAGTGGTTATTTCTGCTTTTTTCTTTTATCACGTTAAGTTATTATTGGGAAATTTCTCTTTATTTCTTTTTTTCTCTCAAAAACTCACTTGACTTCCGTAGTATTAGAAATAGCTGACGATACGTTTAATTATCTATAAATATTACTCATTTATGTTCTTATTTAAATCTAAACAAAAAAAAAGTATACACAAATAAGAGTGAAACAATTTTTATTAATCAATTAGAAAAAATCAAATTAACGAAAAAATATTTTAACTGTCACCGGGACTCGAACCACGGACCTCCAATTCTATCCGGGAACGGCGCGTTATCGTGATAACGCGCCATTCCCGGATAGAATTGACATAGATTGGATATCAATTCTATCCGGGTAGAATTGATATATATATATATATATATTATATATATATATAGCTTAATATAGCTAAGTTTCGAGTAAAAATGATAAAATTTATAAAAAACTTAAGAAAACGCGTAAAAATGATTTTATCACAAAATTTTTAATTTGCTTTGAGAGCTTAAAATGAGAGCAAAAATGTTTAAAATTATGTAAAATGCTGTGTGAGTGGTGTCGTTTTGTTCTCTGTACCTTACTTGAAATGTATTTTAAATTTAATGGAATTATGGACACTAAGAAACAAGGCTAAATTGACAAGGACCATTTGAAATGTGCATTTACAGACGACTTCCAAAAATAAGCTGGATTGATGGGGTAACAGAGAAACCGAAAGGAAATTGAAATATTTTTATAGGTACTTTGAAAAATTCAAAAAAATTCCTGAAGATTCTGAATTTCATCATTCAAGTGGGGGTAAAAGAGAAGAGGTCCTCGTAGTCGAAACACATCCTGATTGAAAACTCTAAGGCAATGAATGGTTCGGAATTTATACGGTTCAACTATCATATTTCGAGCGAATGATCGCGTAGGTTTAATAATTGGAAAAGTACTAGAAGAGAAAGATCTAAAAACTGAGTGACACTAAGTATGTATAAGTCTGCTTTCTCGTTTGTTACGAAAACTTTTGTTCCTAAATTTCCAGCAGTTATGATAAGGTTGTCTTTGTTTCTTGTTCCTTTCTTTCCTTTCTTACTCCTTTCTGCGTTACCGCGTTTATTCAAACCCATCGTTCCATCACAAATAGACCCCCTTCCTCCCAATCCTTACGCTCTTTAATTTCATTAAAACCTCACAATTTCTCAGTTCTTGGTACTGCGCAGTCGAAAACTGACCGTCCGCCGAGAGGTATTGCCCGCCGAGACTTCACAAAGCATTTATTAATCATAACTTGCGAAGCGGCTGTCCGGGATGCCGTGGATAACTTATTCATGCCGGTATGCAGATGCACACGGTATCTTATTGTTCGCGCTGCGATGTTGACTTTTACTTCGACTCTGCAAAATAATTTATTCAAATGCTCCCCGTTTTTACAAACGACGCTGTTTATTTATTGTTCCGTTATGATACTCGGAGAATTTCTCCCTTTTAATTTACTCGCGACGTCGTAACAAATTAATTGCATTTTTGTATCGTTGTGTATGAGCTATCGTAACTATAAAAATTATAATTTGTTATTTATTCACATGGTCTTTGTGATGCAACACGACGATTATTTTTTTCAACAACTTAAACATAATATTTAAGCGCAAAAAATAAGTTACAAACATTTGAATATAAAGCCATGCGTAAGGTTTACGGCGCAAAACGAGATATCTTAACCGAAGAATGGCTGGGATTGAAGAACGTGAAATTTCGAGAACAGATATTACGTCAGCTATCCTGTATATAAGTTATCCTAGGTATAGGAAATCCAGATATCGCCAGATAGAAGAAAGTGTAAGCAAAAAGGCTGCAGTGGGCAAGCCGCATCGACGGCAGACCCGTAACACACACAAAGCCTAGTTGGTGTGGTGGTCACGACGCTCGCTTAGTGATCTTGTGGTCGGTGGTTCGAGCCCCATTCCAGGTCACCAGCAAGTTAGTCCTATTTTCATAGTACAAGCCTTAAGCTTAGTTTGAAAAATAGTAAGAATATTGACGTCCCAATTAAAAAAAAGAATCGGTACCGATTCGAAAACCAAACGGAGATGGGAAGGTAATGCCAAGGTGAAGTGACACCATCTTCAGTTTTGACGAACAACGCCCACTCCATTCACGTTCAGACATCTTCGTGCGCAAACCATTTGATTCTTGAGGCTCCATGTTGACCATCTTCCAGTAACTGCTTTACCTGATCACGCCGAGTCTCCCGCGGCCGTCCTCTACTTTTGGTGCCAACAAACCTTGCGTCATATATCTTTCATACTATTACTCACTGATTAATTAGAGGATAATACCTAAGCGATTTTATTTTTATCTTCAATATTTAATGTATTAATTTTTCTCGACATTTATATTTTTATCATTTAATATTTTTTATTTTTATTTTCCTTAATGCTCAGATTAGTAGCTTTACATTGTTTCCTAGTTTGTTGTATAATCATAATTTGATTATTTATTTTATTTACTATTCTGCGCTGAATGAAGATATTATACAGAATATCTCGTAGCTAGTTCCAAAAACCTTGGGGGAGTCAACAATTTAAAACAACGTGTTTAATATTTGAATGGTACTTCAAAATCAATTACGAATGTGTGCAAAGAAAGCGTATAAAAGGGTATTTTTGTGATCAAGTGTTTATAAATGCATTGCAACTCTTGCACATGTTGTGTTCCTTTTGCTTTTACCATGTATTTAATAAAATAAATTGAGGTCAACGGACTTGGAAATAATCGCGCAACTGAGTTATCGGTTTACGCCATTGCGACTTACACTTTATTGGCACGCACACTCATAAGTACGCACATGTTTTTAAATATTTTTTTGTCATAAATATTATTAAAAAGTTCGTGTTTGGGTTTGAATAGGATTTTATTGGAAATATATCGTGGTTGGTTATGCGGATAACATTATTGGATTCTCAGGCGGCATTTACCCGATCAACTTGGACAGGTAAGAGAGTGAGCCCCTGTCATCGGCTCTCACCGCTGGCGCCCCCCTCCCGTTCTCCTCTCCACTCTACCGCTACCGTCACACGGCGACACTATAAATAAGTGTCCATAATATCACCCTAAAAATGACAGGCCTGAATATGTCCAATCCTTGTCACTAGTCTAGCCAGAGCTTCTCAACCAGTTTTTACCGAATCCGGTTATTTTGCCGTTTTACATACTGTGTTGTATTAAAAAAATAAATATATATATAGGTATTAATAAATTATAAAAAAAATGCGTGCGTGTACTTATGTAAGTACTTCTTTTGCATACATAAAAAATAGTGTTATATACCTTGCGTTGGAATTTACTTGGACAGATCGCGCATGCGCATTTTGATCAATGTCAGTTTTCCATCAACGGATAAAAATCTAAAATAAATATTTAATATAGTACCCACCCACGTACAGAACTGCATATTGCTTGTATTTAAAAGAGGAAATGAAATAGTAAACATATAATTCAATTTTTATTTAGTTATTTATCGGAAATAAAACAGATACAAGTTATGATATGTATGTATAAGAGCGTGAACAAAATCAAAAGCGAACATGTTATCCTGTGTCCCAGTATATTTACCACAGAAAAAAATATATATATATAACAGTAAACTATCTTTTTGGTTTCGATCTAGTCGGCAGTGACACGCGCATCACCTCGTCCTTGAGTATGTATCTTATCAGAATAAATTATGATCCAATCTGTAAGTAGTTTTTCTTTCTGTTTTACCTGTATCTGGTTGTACTCTTATACAACTTTCTGTTACGTACACCGTATCATATCCGCTTATACATATCGAACCGAAAGGAGCCTGAATGAAAGAAGTGGGTACCCTTCACACATTTATAAACATACTGATACTATTACGTTGGTGAGTACTTTCTTAACAATCCTCTAAAACTGGAGGGATAAAATAATTCTTAAATTAATTGCATCTGCTTAACCGGGAATTTTTTTTTTGTAATTATTAACAAAAAATTAAAATCGTTTAGTTTGTTTAAGTATTACGAGTGAAATATTTTGCGGAATTGTGAGCTTAGTAATATCTTTCGCATGTTATTATTATAACATTTATTATTATTATTTATCCATGTGTTCGTTTTTTACTTTACATATTATCATAAAGTGTCTTGGTAAAATTTTTCATTTTTACAAATATAATAAAGAAATAAACCCGATATAACAACCCTAGTCTAGATCCAGAGTGGAATGGAGGTACGCAGGGGCTGGCGCCTTCCAGACGTGATATGGAGCTGTGTCATTTCGGGTTTGGACAAAGATTCTTTGCCAACTTATGTATCTTGTGAAATTTGACGGTACACGTCACAGGGTACATCGAAATTTAAATGGATATATTTAGTTTCACAATGTCAAATATACATTTTTAGTTTGTTTGATGTTTGCAACGTTAACTTCATAATAACTTAAGCTAAAGGTAACTTAATAATAAACGTTGACATTGACGTACACGGAATACATGTCTCATCAAAAATTCTTACTTTTTTTGATACAGGGCTTATCGCGTGTGTTATGAAAATTTGGAATATTTGATCTCCCTTATCGAGGCTCGAACCTCTGACCATTTGGTCGCCAGGCGAGTCTTACCACTAGACTTAAAGAGATTAAATCACCCTGAGAGAATAGAATTTCGGTTGAAATGAGGTGATTTTTACAAGAAGGTGATCAATTATTTACATTTCTTATTGGCACTAATTAAGGTATATTTAAAGCTATTATTTTATTGGGAAATTTTTTAACAAAACTTTCAGTGGCCGCATTATTTCCGTAGAACTCTTACTCCGTGCAACTTTCTGACTGACTAACCTGCAACATTCCCTGGTGCACGTTTGTTTGAGATTGAAAAGAAGAGCATGTACTTATTAACAAAAGAAATATCTACAATGCGCCGTATCATTACCTTAATCTAATGGCATTAAAGTCAAATTTTTCAAGCTTACAGGAGAAGGAAATCTGATAACCTTTAATATTTAGTAATGAACCTACAAGCCAACATATGTTCATTTTGCTCCCTTTTTAGTGTCTTAACAATATAAAATAACATTTCACTGCACACCATTTAATAACAATGTGTTAAATGACACATGCCATAATATTATAAAACCTGACTTATCATCAAATTCAGTTTTTTCTCACTTTTCGCGTTATATATATTCCCTGACCAGTGAGGTGGATGTATTTCGACGAGCACTGCACAAATCAAGAAATAATGTTGATTTCGCAAAAAATGAGTTATGTTCTATTAGAATTATTTAAGGGGAAATACCTACCTAGACATTTCGAAAAAATTGATTTTTAAATTTTTGCATTTTCTTAAAGCTTGAGGACTTAAGAATGTCCGGTGAAAATTTCAAGCAAAATTAAAAAAAATTACAACGTTATAGTTGATAATAGTGGCATCTCTTTGTTGTCTACGCGCTGCGTCGCACGGCGCATCGCTACACGCAAGTAGCTGCCAGTCGGGCTCTTTCATAACAGAAACGTAAGACCTATTTCTTTATGTTTTTGAAGAGTGCTCGATGATATAGGAATTCTAAGCAAGGCGGAGGACTTATATTATGGACCTGGGATCGAAGATTTGCTGTAAGTTGAAAGATTTCGCGATTTATTAATTGCTCTATTTTCAAACGCGTTTTACTCGAAACCATGTTTTGAAAATCGGTGACCAAAATATCTCGGCAACTACTAAACTGATCAACTTGAATTTTTTAATGGTTATTCTATACATAATTATCTCGTCTTTGTTCTAGGATTTTTTTAAATGACTTAGTTTTTTTTATCGGCGTAATTAACCCGAATTTTTCGCTAAAAAACTTTCTTAAAAGTATGTACTTTTATGTAAAAATGATACTAATACCATAATTCATATAGGTTTTCTTAAAAACAAAAGTTGCCTTTTTTCGCGCTTAGTAGGTAGTTATAGGTATTCCCCCTTAATTTTACGTACATGATCTTCTTTTCTGTACATAAAAATTAAATATCTGCATTGACACTTTAATTAAACAAATTAATTAAAACGTTTTCGATGCTTACTGCATCATCTTCAGTAATATACTAACTAACTTAAGACTAAAGTCTTAAGGTCATTGTGTGAAGTAAATAATGTTCTGTTTTATTCATAGCTATTTACAATGAATTTCCACAAAGTTAATCACGAAAATTTCGAAATATTACATGCATCGTGGGCAGCATTTACTTCATTCTTGATTTACATATTTATACTTTTTGTGAATTCTTCTTACTTATAGTCTTATTAGACGCCTGTTTCTTGTTTTAAAATCGCACAGTAAAATATGGTTTAACTGGCACCTGCAAAGTCAACTAATGATTCTCTTAGGAGCATAGTTTCATTGCTTTTCGTAATCGTCAATCTATGTTTTTAGTACTTGCTCCATCGTGAGTCGTAATGGTCGTTCATTCACGTTTTATTTGTTGGTTCTATTCCCATTACAAAGTTTTATTTCAGTCCTAAACATTGTGTTCTATTGAACGCTGTATACATATGTAGGTACTTCTTTTTTGTTTGTTTGCACTAGACATGAACTTAAATTATACTGCTAGTATCGATGCTGTAAAATAATGAAATATATATTCTTTTTCTTCTTCTTCCTCAGCCATCTCTCCACTGCTGGATGTAGGCCTCTTCGAAAGTTCTCCAATACTTTTATTTATGGTTTTTGTGTTTAATTTGTAGAACTCCATATTTATTTTTAGCGAAATTTAAAATAAATTAAATTTTAATAAATATTATTATTAAGTTCTACGGGTTAAGTATTTTTATGTGTTACAGCTGTTTCGGCTTGTAAGGCCATTATCTAACAGTGGATATACCACGTACAAACGACTTATTTATACAATTTTAAGTTACCCCTTCCCCTTTAGAGTAATTAGATATTTGTGGTGAAGCCCTGTAGTAATGTACGTTTTTTCCCCGGGCACTTATCATTAAAGGTGCCTCGGTTAACGTTATGCTTAATTATCAAAATTCCCCGTTTTCTGCAAGTGTTATTTATAATTATTATTTTAATTTATGTCCTTGATTATTTGATCCTTGATATTTTTTAAAAATATTTAGAAGTGGAGAGAAGATCATTTTTTGTTGATTATTTAAAAGTTTAATATTTGGATCCTTTTTATATTTATTTATTTCTAGTTGCTCAAGTAAACTCATCCTAAAACCTTTTGTTTCTATATGTAAAGGTTTTGGTTCGTTATCACCTTGCGGGACGTGGTTTTCATTTAATAAATGGGCCAGCAAATTTTGACTCTAAATTTTTATTTTTATAGCAGCGCATGTGTTCCGCGAATCTAGTTAAAAAAGACCTTCCCGTTTGTCCTATATATGTGGCATTGCAATCTGTATGATTACATGTTAATTTGTATATGCCACTCTAAAAGCAAAACACCTAAATTAAAAAACAGTGTAACACATAAAAATACTTAACCCGTAGAACTTAATAATAATATTTATTAAAATTTTATTTATTTTAAATTTCTCTAAAAAAAAAAAAAAAGTTCTCCAATACTTTCTTCTTTGGGGTTTTCTAAGGCACCCACTACCCGTGACAGGTATAATGTCACCGGCCTCTTCCTCTTTTCATATCCCACGGTCTCCACCGCAGAACTCGGGTGCCCATCTGTCCATTCCCTGTCTGGTAACATGACCTGCACATCGCCATTTTAATTTGGCAATACGATCTACCACGTCGACAAATTTTGTCCGGCATCTGATTTACTAATTTCTAATTCTATCTCTCAAACTTACGCTTAGCATTTGTTTCCTATAGAAATATATACACTATCGAAAACAATTTTTTGTATACCAAGTACTTATACCTGTGTGAGTTCATTTCCGTCCTTTAAAAATATTAGTATTATTACTACTGTTCATCGTAAATTATTCAAATTATTAAGTGAAGGCTTAAATCAGGTTTTATTACATTTATATTACCTCATTTAGAATGTTTTGGAATGCATACATTCAAGTCGGCTTAAAATACAATTTTCAACTGTTCTGAAGAAAAGAGAATAAGTTTATTCGAAAAAAAATGCACAGTTTTAGTTGTCATTTTTAAATTCTTCCCAGTGGTTCTAATTAACACTTAGCTTTTTGCTCGTAGACCTACATACTCGTACTTGATAATACATCAACAAATATGTAATTTAGGTTTATTTAGTAGAAATTATAGTATATATTTTGATAATGTGGAATGCACACCCCTGATTTCTACTCATTTTCTATGTTAAGAATAATATGCTACTCAGAATATGACTAAAAGGAATATTTTACTCATATTCAAGTTAAAAAGAATATTTTCCTCTCTACTTGGAATCGTACGTGCGGTAGGAATATCTGAATTCAGTTTCCTTTTTTAAGAACGCTCTCAACGGAAATCAAAAAACTTTATCTTATATTGCGGTTGATGGAATTTACGTACGCAGAAATAAATAACAACTGCAGATAAAAGTAAATATATTTTATTTAACCACTTTTTGATTTATTTTATATGTATATCTACCGTTCTAATTTTAGCGTGGATTACAGGAACGTAAATAAATTGAAGCGAATCTGTAAAACCGATCAGTATATACAAATATTATGATTGGTATCTGGTAATTCATTTTGAATTATAATCTTTCAGGATATCGATAGATATTCGTAGGCTTTCTCTGTGTAGATTCTATATTTATCTATTAGCTTTATACGGTGTAATAATGTTATTACGTTTATTCCGTGTTGCAATATTCTGCGGGATCACGTTCTTATCCACGTAACACTGAAGTTTCATTTATTGTTGAACTTTCGTTCTTATGTAAGTTTATCCCTTAGCTGGGGTGTACTTCTATATTTTTGTGTTATACTGTAGTTCTTAATTATGTTTTTTTAAATACATTATTTGACGACTAAGTATTTAATATTTTCATAATAAAGCTAACTTTTATTTATTATGTGCAATTTATATTAAAAATATTATTTTTTATTACAAAAGCTCATTTCATCAAACATAGTATTAAGTTCATTATTGTAGCGTTTATAATATAATCCATCTTCCAAAATCGGCCCAAAAATACGCTTCAAAAATTTCTTTTCAAAAACGTCCAGTGCACGTTCATTTTCGTGTAAAAATACAGCGATAATTATATCTTTCTTCGATAGATGCTCTTTTATGCTCTTTAACCTATATGATTCATCCAATATGTTTAAATTATCAAAGAACTTCTTTATAAGGTTGCGAAATCACATTAAAAAGTGTTTTTTAATTTAAATATATACAATAAGTAATATGAGGGGTTAAAAGCAAAGACAGCAACATTCCACTGAATTGTTTCTAAATAAATACAATAAAAAATCTGTCTGTATTATTTTAGGAAATTTTCTAGGATCTATGAAACCTACATCTTCTTATAAATAAGCTTGAATGCAATTACCTCAGTTTTCCTTTTATATACTTGTAAAATTAATTATTAACTTTGAAATACTGGAAATGCTGCTGCTGTTTACAAAATTGGATGTTGCTGTGATGTTTCTCTGTTGAACTCTCTTTTAAGTATGCAGTGGCCATTTTCTCACGTAACATATCCTTGGGAGTTGATTAGTTGATTTGGAAGCATGATTTTGGAAGGGGTAGAGGTATATTTCCTGTAAAATCTCGAATTCGGTACATTCTAAATTAGTAATCCTCGGCGACTGCATTAATTTTTTTTTTTATTGCTGCTTTTATACCCCTCATATGATATTTTGTGTGGATATAAGTATATATTATTCCTGATCCAGACGCTGTTCTTATCTGTGTCAAAGGTATTTGTGCCTTGAAGCCCCAGATCGGAAAACACGCATTTCCCTTAATACCGGGTGGGGTGGGGTGGATCCTAGCTCGGTATAGGTGGTAATCACTCTGTTTTGATAGAACAGATTATATTATCGGGGGAAAACCTTGAGAAACTGCTATGCTCACTACTCTCTCAGAACAAGCTCTCTCCACATGATCTCTCCAGTAACGTCTTCTATCAATCGGACAATATCCTCGACGTCACAAGTCCTTCGTATTTCGGAATTCCTCACTCGGTCACGGATTGTCAGTCCCGCAATGGGTCGGAGAGTCTTCATCTCAGTTGTTCTTAGGAGATTTTTAGTTCTGGCAGTGTCAGCCCTTGTCTCGATACCGTACGTCATGATTGGGCGGAAACAGGTCTTATATATTATCTTCACTTTGCTCTCCTCGAGCATGTGTTCGTTTCTCCAGATAGCATTTCTCAAGCATCCAGCAACGGTTGCAGCTTTGTTTGCTTGCTTTGCTTGATATATATATAAACCTTGCAAAAATTTAAAATACTTTTTTTACGATGTTTTTAGTTTTTATCATGTTGTTTGATAAATAAAAAAGTACCTAATTGAAAAATTACCGGAAAAGGCTTATAGAAAATAATGGAAATTATTTTGTTCGTTAGTTATTAAACATTTTTCCCTTTCTCAAATGATTTTTACGAGATAACATTTTTATTTCCTTTTCATTCCCATCATTATGATAAAAAAAATATGTATACGTATTGTGAATGTATACATAATATTTTTTCTTTATTTTATTCGGCCGGAGTGAAACTGTCTTTAAAAAAATCTGTTCTTATTTTGAACAGATTTTTGAACAGTTGAACACTTTTCTTTGTTCCGTTTTTATTTCGCGTTGTTAACCTCACAAAACTTTTCGGATATAAATAATTAACATTTTGTCTTCCGCATTCCTTAAAATGAATTCGCCTTTTATTGTTGGTTTTCTTGTAATTTACATATTTAAATAATGTTATTCTGTATTTCTTGCCTTTTCTTATAATATATTATTAATAAGTGGTAAATTTTATTAAATATGAAAAGTCAAACGATGACTGCCTGGTGAATACATGATAATTGAAATCATAATCAAATTGTCAAGATGCACATAATAAAATTAGAGAACGGTATTGGATATTTAGTTTTACATAGAGATTAAACATAGGTAAGAAGAAAGGTTAAACTAGGTAAGTCAATTGTCACTTATAAGTACGGCTTGTAATGTTCTAGACTGGAATACCACTGTTAGTCGAGTCAAAGTCTCTTTTTACTTACCGTGTGTCTATAAAATCTTAAAAATATATCTACCGTATAGAAAAAATACTTTATAATAATTATCATATACTTACCTAATTTTATGGATAAATTTACACGAAATAAATAAATAAATTTAAAAAATATTCATAATAAACCGCATACCACCTTGGAAACACCGAAGCAATTAGAAAGTCCAACCACTAAATAATGACAATATCAAAGTAAATACACGAATTACTAGAATCCAGACAAAACAGATTAACGATGTCACTAGAGAAACCCATCCCTCCACAAACACTTGACGCAGAATTTTTCAAATTCTCACAAGATGGTGAGCTCCGGACTCGAACGGTCATGCGCTTTTCGGAGAAGAAGGTCATCAACAAGGCACCCTGAAGATGAAATTGAGATCTCTTTGAAACGTCGATAGGTAGCTAGCGTTATCCATTACGATGACACTTCTCGGAGGTATGTTTGGCGGCAATTTCTCCGTAATCTATTTACTAAAAGTTAAAAAAGTTCATTTCGTCGTGATAATCACCACTTTTTTGCTTTGATTTAAAAATTGGTTCATCCATTTGAAAAAAAGCCTTACCCTGTGTTACGTACAAAGACTGTATGTATATTTTCTCGCACTAATTACCGTTAATCTTTTCGGTTTTTTAATAATTAAAAATCAAAACTCGTTAGATTCAAACATATATGAAAAAATGTGTTCGGAAGTTTCTACAAAATTATAAAATTCGTTTTCAAATAATAATCCGTAGTAACCTAGGTAATAATATAATGTTTTGAAAGTTTCTTGGAAAAAACAATAAAGACTAAGAGCTATTTTTCACTACAATGTGGGTTTTCACATTCTTTTGATTGCAGTCTAGCTATAACATTATTTACATTTATTTCCATATGGAACTATTTTCAAATTAAAAAAAAAAATCGATTTTTGTCAACGAACCACGTGTGATTTCGTGACACGCCTGTCATGGCTTCGCCATCAACGCAGTCCTAATAAATATTGACCGCGCTGCGAGTTCCTGAAATTGTCAAGGGCATAAAAACTGACGAGCTCTTCGTGGTAGGATGTAAATTTAATAATATGTATATTTATGATGTGTATGACTTCAGTACTTAGAAACTCATTAGCAATCCAGAGTTTTTATTATTAAGGTTAAACAAATTATTTTGTATATTCAGGAAAAGCTAATGGATAAAATAAATTATAATAATTAAATGAACCTATCTGAATTTTCACGTAGAGTTAGTTTATGGAACAAATTCTATACCTCGTCTTCAACACAGACTATGTAATTTACTGTATAGTAGAATTTTCCTCTTTATTAGCTGTACTTAGTTCTAAATGATTAGCTCTCGATTACTAACAGGTACGCCATTAGGGAAACATCCATTATATTATGTTCGTCGTGTAATATCCACGCGGCGGAATATACCTTTCTCCAAGCTTAAATCCCAAATACATAGGTACGTAAAATGCAAAGGTGTGTGTCGATATTAATTAATTTCAGTAATCTTTTTAATTAACTTTTAGAATTACTTACTTTACTTAACTTTTTTGTTTTCTGTTGCTATATCGCTGACATGGTTGTGCAGCTTCTGGGTGAATTTGTTTTTGACTGAAGATGAATTATATAAATCATTAAAAACAAAATTTATTCCATAGTGACCAGGTTGAGTGTGCAAAACCTGGTTCGCCATATGAGATACATATTGCATAAACAAATATAAATGTGAAGCAAAAGAAGAAGAGAAATAAATAACAAATCAATACTAACTTCCTTGTAACGCCAGCAGCACGCTGCAATCAGGAAGCGTGAATCAAGTGAAAAGAAAAAGAACAAACTAGACACATTTATTAGTCGGCCAGCAGTCGCTGTTTTGCCGTGACCAAGATGCTTCAGAATGGATTGCATTGTTCAGCCGATGATGATGGTAATGGTGAACGAAATAAAGTATTATTGAATAATATGAATTATGAGCCGACATAAAAACGTAATTTATTAAATTTGTTTATTCACTTTTTTGTACATCTTCATACAATGCCGGTTTTATTCCCAGGTGGCGATTTCTTCCAACCAATGACACAATTTAGTAGAACAATTGGAACATATTTCCAATAAATAATGTAAAGGGATAAACTAAATTTTGGGAAAGGTAAGTTGCTTTAGTCTGCTTTTGACGATAGCTATAGCCTGTGATAGTGAAATATGTGCAAAGTTGTTTCCAAAGCCTAGCCGGTTGCACTTCAAATAAGGAGCTGAAGAATTCAGTATTGTGAATGAATGGGGACGGATAGTGAAATACTGTCAGATAAATGAAGTGGAAGGACGTGATTAGATACAAAGTTCAATTTTGATTTCTGAGGGGAGCGAATATTGAAAATGACAATTTTTATTAGAGATAAAACATAATAGATAAGAAATAATAGTATGTATATAAAACATGGAGACGAAATATAACGTTGTCCGATTGTACTTTTGTGTTCATTTCATTTGATTCTCTGAAAATTGTTTTTTTACAGTGGGTCGGAAGAAAATTCTTAAGTCTGCTTAGTGAGTGAATACTCTAAAATATTTTTTGCTGAAATGTGAAATATATTCATGCTATGAAAAATCTGCATCAATTTGAACAACTAGGTTTTAAATAACTTTAGCATAGGATATATGTACTAATTGTTGATGTAAAGTGATGAATTTTTGTGAACCATCAACTATGTCCATTGCCTGAGATGGATTCACAACAATTTTTATTTTTTATTTTTATTTTTTATTTTGGGAATCTCAACAGTATACAATTTATTATAATAATACATAACGTATTGGGTAATTCGTAGACCAATTATAGAGATCCACGGCATAAAATGTTAAATCAAGCAATAAAGAGAACATATATGTATTAAATAGAGGGATAGGAGTGGGAGTTAGAGGGGGAAGTGGAGTGAGGTGTATGGGATTGTGGCTGAGTGGAGTGCGTATGTATTCTGTGCGTGACGTTGTATACAGATATGGGGGTATGTGTAAAGAGTGATGAGAGTTTGGCTGTGGTGTGTGTATGATGATGGTCGGTCTCAGTTAATCCGGTGAAGATATAGAAACTAGTAATATAATATAAGCGGTTTAAATACGATTTTTAAGAGCTGAGATGTTGGTATTAAATATATCAATGTCATTGAAGTGGTCATTGTATGCTTTGCATGTTCGCTGGATGAATGAGTTCTGTGCATAAGAGGTTCTGCTTATGGGTACATGGAAGAGCACGGACTGCCGGGTTCGCCTTGATGGAGCGTGGAGAGAAACCAGCTCCAATTGGCTGGGACAGTCAATATGTCCCTGAAGTAACTTGAAAAGTAGTATTTGATCAGCTCGTGCTCTTCTATGTTCCAGGGTTCTCATGTTATAGAAATCCATTGCTTCCATATATGAGTCGAAATATATGCCGGATTTACCATTGAGGCGACGCAAAAACCTGTTCTGAATTTGTTCTATTCTCGCAATGTATGTTGTCTGTTGTGGATTCCAGACCTGAGATGCATACTCCAAGTGACTGCGAACGTAGGAATAATATAAAATTTTTAATAAGTGAGGATTTTTGAATTGTTTGCAGGTTCGAAGTATGAATCCCAGCATACTGTAGGCTTTGGAGATAATATGGTCAAAGTGCGCTTTAAAAATAAGTTTACTGTCGAGAATTATTCCGAGGTCTTTTAATTCGCATTTGTTTTCTAGTTGAGCGTTGTTTATTGAGTAGGCAAACCGAATGTTATTGGTTTTCCTGAAAAATGTCATTTGAAAGCATTTTTTTGCGTTAAGAAGAAGTTTGTTTATATGACAGTAGGCAGAAACGCGGTTAAGATCTTCTTGAATTTTTCGGCAATCGTCTAGGGAGTTCACTTTTGCGAAAATCTTCATATCATCCGCATAAAGTAGGAAATTAGCGAAATAAAAGCAGTTGTGTATGTCATTTATATAGATTATGAACAGTAATGGACCCAGTAAACTCCCTTGAGGGACTCCAGAGGAGATGCGAGCCCAGTCAGATTTAAGACCGCCGATGACAACTGCTTGGTTTCTGTTGGTAATGTAGGAAATAAGCCACCTTAGTAGGTCACCGTGGATTCCTATTTTTATCAGTTTATCAGCTAAAATGTCATGATCGGCTTTGTCAAATGCTTTACTGTAGTCTGTGTATATGGCATCGGTTTGCGCTCGTTGATCCATTGAGGATAGCGCGTACTGCGTGAAGATTAGTAGATTGGTAACAGTGGATCTTCCCGCAAAGAATCCGTGTTGTTGGGGATTAATGTATGGCTTTATGGCGCTAAATATCTGGGTATAGACTATTTTTTCAAAGAGTTTACTGAATATTGACAATTTTAAGATTGGTTTGTAGTTAGTTACGTCATTTTTTTGACCAGATTTAAAAATAGGGGTTATGTGCGCATTTTTCCATTGATCCGGGAAGGTACCTTCATTAAGGGATTTAATAAAAAGTAAACAGAGTGGATGGACGATACTGGAAGAGCATGCATGTACGAACGAGGGGGGAATACCGTCAGGCCCTGCGCCTTTATTCAAATCTAGACTATTTATATGATCTCGTAAAACGGTTGGGTTTATCGAAATTTGTTTAATGTCAGCCGGGCCAAAGTCGACTATAGAGGGTGGGTGTGCCCCTGAGGTATTTTGAGTAAATACGGATTTAAAGTATTGTGAGAATAGGTTGCAAATATCTTGTCCATTCACTGAGGTTTGGTTAAGGTATATGACTTTATTTGGAATAGTTGATGATTCATTTTTTGATTTCACGTATGACCAAAATTGTTTAGGGTTCGATGGTTATTGCATTTTCTATTCTTTGGATATAATTACTGTAATGTGACTTTGACAATCTTTTCAGCCTGGTCCTCAACAGGGAAAAAGTTTCGTAATCAATTGGGTTTTTGTACAATTTGAATTTATACAACAACAAGTTCCGTGATGAAACTGGGCTCATCGTTCATTCGATGAAACTGGGATCATTGTTTTAACAGAGTTAAGAGAGCCTTTTTTGGTGAAGTGTATACAAGGCTGAAGAACAACTTCGGAGAGATAGTTGTGAAATTTGAGATTGTTTGTTAAGAAAGTAAGAGGGAAGATAGTACGCGACCTTGTGGTATGCCAGATTTAAGGATTTTTTTTTTTATTGAACGACGTGCACGCCCTTGGTATGCACTCATAAAATAAATTAATACCTGCGGGCAAATAATTTTCAAGAATAATATTTTTTGATATGAATAATAAGAATAAGAATTTAACATACATTAAATTAAACTAGTTTATTTCGTATTATTAGGTTAATGTCTGGCCATTGTACAAAAAGGGTGCGAGGAGTTGGCAATTATTAAATTTCCATATTAACACTCGTCCTGTGTTTTCCATTGAACGTTTTGCCCATATAATCTGCCATTAAGTAATTACTGCGATTTGACCAGGAAGGCATTACGTGGTTCCCACTTGCGAAGAGGTATTATGCGCGTACAGCGGTGTACACTGTACACGTACACGGATATTGCTCGGCTCAAAACGGTTACCGCACGATTACTACTGGAATTCCATTGTGGCAACATCCATTATTATGGTAATGGTTCGTCGAATTGTATAATGTGTGTGTGGCGCCATTTTGATTTATGAGCTTTCTTATTTATTTGCCTTCCCTTTCCGACTGGATACGTATCCTATGCTCTCATTGGAATAGTTTTACTATTATCTTGAGTAACACTGTAAACATTATATCGGTCTATTATCATAACAGTAATGTCTTGACCGCTATTATATAACTTTGTAAACTTCGTAAATTTTAACGTGATAATATTAAATAAAATCAGTACTAATATTATTTCAAAAGATGGCAGAAATCAGTTTGCATCTAATACTTCTATTAATTTACATCCAACGTGTCCAAAAATCAATATAAAGAAAATCTTCTTGCTATAATTGTCAGATTTCTTCACATCCCTCATAGAAACTTTGTGCGTACATAAATACACCCCCGGACAAAAAAGTTTCGCACTTGCTAATATAAATAATAATTGTTAATATTCAATTTTATTTGTCACAAACATTTTTGTTTTATGATTTAAATTTACCTGGTGCATGAGTAATGTGTACAAACAAAAATTAAATAAAACATGCATTGGATATTATTTGAAATTGTCATTTTTTGTCAGGTAGGCTACAGCTCGGATCCATAACGGATCATTTCTGGTAGGGCGGCTTTTACAACCGATGGGGGCTTTAAAATTATTTTTATGCGTATTAGAAGAGGATACTGAACTATATTTAAAAAAAATATATAAATAATGCAACTCATTTTCAGTGGTTTGCAAATCATTAAGTATTTATTTAACCCTTAACAACCCACAAATGTCTCACGGACACACTTTTGTTTTCTTATCCTTATAAAAACAAAAGTATTTATTTTAATGAATCCACCTTTTATCTTTTCTACCTCCAGTGTTTTACGAATCTAAATTTGCAATTAAAGAGTTAAGGTTGGTATTACGGTCGTTAGACATATTTAACCAAAACTGGTTGCGGATATTTTATACGAACCATATGTTTTTTCCGAGAGACGATTCTCGACGTTTCGTTGAATTCTTATTCAACGTCATCAGGAGAACGACCTGTACCCGCGGAAGTAAAGGGCGGGCTGATTGATGCTCATTAATATCAACAAAACTGAACCTTACACCCAGATTAGTGAGGGAATCCATTGAAATATACAAACATCCCAATTTCAATGGAGATGACAGCTACAAACTATCAAGTATTTGACGCCCTGTTCTTACGACATTATTTCAACTTTTGAGAGACGTCGCAGAAAAGTCCGCCGACGTAACTAGTATATATTGCACACTGGCGACCTCTATCGTAGAAGAAGTGAACACTCCACAACAAAGTGCATATAATCTACGCCCTCGAAAGTTAATCTTTTTAAAATTAAGTTAATTTAAAAAAAAAAATAATCAGTCCGCCCTTTACCTCCGCGGGTACAGGTCGTCCTCCTGATAACGTTAAAAATCAACATAGAGAATCGTCTCTCGGAAAAACATGTATTAAATATCCGCAACCAGTTAAAGTTAAATAAACTTGCAATGAAAATATTTGTATCATAAATAATTTTATATTTATATTTTATAACATATAATTTGTTAATAATTCTCCGATGAAGCACTTGATCCAGACACTCGAAATATAAACCCCTACAACTAGCTATAATATAATATAATTGCTGTGGTTGAAGAAGAAATTTTATATTTATTGTTAATAAACTAAAATAGTAATTCATCAACACACAAAGTTAGTCCAATAGACATAGGTATATCAATAGACACAATGAACTTTGTTTGATTTGAATATGAACGAACATTGTTTATTTAAATTTACTTGCATATCGTCATGTCATGCCGGATAGGCAGTAATAACTGCCGACTTGTGTTTGTGCTTCAATCGTAGTCTCTGTACTCGTATTTCGTATCAATGAGTACTTAAAAACTTTTGTCATAAAGCAGTGGTGCTCGCATTCTTGAACCATACCTCCGAAGTAACAGATGTTACTTTTGACAATTGTTTCACTAGTCTTGACGTTGCAAAATCTTTAGCATAGAACAGTCTCCCAGTAGTTGGACAAATGAGAAAAAATAAGGCTTTTGTACCCCCTAATTTTCAACCGAACAGAACTTGTGATATTGAAACTATTTTTCTAAAAATATCACGTTGGTCTCGTGTGTATCAAAAAAGAATCGTGCTGTCATTTTCTTATCTACGATGCATCATACAAAGTAAACATATGTGAGCAATGACTTACTTCCTTACGAAACCCTACTCATTGAGAAATTCTTCGATTTGAAATTTTTTTCTGCGACAATATTATAATTTTTAATTTATCGAATACTACATTTATTTTAAATTTTCCATAATTTTTTAACGATATTATTTACGCGGCTAGTACAAACATTCTGCAACTTAAAACTGTTAATACTACAAACATTGAGCCAATACAGTCCGCAACGGAACCAAAAGAGGACCAAAAGAGGACAGGTAAATAAAAAAGTGATTTCCAAGAAAGAAAATCTGATTTGTATGAAATTG
>JADDOH010014836.1:0-27130 GCA_016648135.1 Agrypnia vestita | reverse complement strand
TGACCACTAAGCTATAGCAACCTTATCTGCTATAGCAATATTATCTGATGGTAATAATCCACTGTTAATTGAAGACCCATGGCAAGAAGTTGTTAGCTAACATTTTTGCCAAAAATTAGTCAATAAGCCGTCTAAACTAAATATTGTACGCTTTTTCCATCGGAAATAAGTTCAGAACTTAAAAATAATTAGAACATGTTCAAATCATAGGGGCGAACATGTTAACTACACTTTTTCATAAAAATCAAATCAGTTACTAATGAGAAGAATATGTTATATTCAATAATAACATGTTCGTGCCATCATTCTGAAATTAACACGCGTTTTAATTTGTTTGGAATATTTATGGTTAGTATAAATTTTACTCTGGCAGTACTGTCATATATTTGTTTTTATTTGAAGACTATTATAATATGTACTTAAATATTATTTTTCAATAATTTTAAATGGTACATACCATGTTTTGTATTATTAATTAACGTGACAGGTATTTTGTAATTTTGGATAATGGATGGTAAAAACGGGTAGCATTTGAAAGGTTGTTTGATGTTCGTGTTTTACCAATTTTAAAAAGGTTTTATTCGATTAAAAATGAGTTCCAGCGGCAAAAAATGATTGTTAACTAAATTTTTTTAGGGAAAATTAGTCTATTTCTATTTTTTGTGCATAAATGCGTTTTTTTACTTTGTAAATACTTTTTGGTATTTTGTGACATAAATTAATAAAAATTAATCTTGAATTAGCAATAAAACATATTTTGCAAATGTCTAATTATATCACAAAATGACTTGAATGTTAGTTAACAACTTCTTGCCATGGGGTCTTCAATTATTTATTTTATTTTATTTTTTAATTTTTTAATTTAATGACTATCGACAGGTCAGAATGACTCTAATGGATAGTCATTTAGGACAAGGTGATTAGTACAGTTACAATTTACGATGATACATTAAAATCAAACATTAATACATTATACAATATAAGTATACTACAGTAAGTGATTACAAGATGAACGAAGTTCACATTCTCCGCACGACATAATAGGCATGTAGGCTCCCAGGTCAACTAAGTCAGAAAATGTGTACCCACGCTTTGTGGCTATAAAATTTTTGTTTAGGTTGATTTCCGAAGAATCCGTCTTACACGCTCAAACTATTTTCGGTCAGGAGCGATATAATTTCTCTCTTAAACTGAGGTTGTGTCGTGTGAAATATGTCGATGTTGGGGTTACATGACGTTACCTCGTTGATCAATTACATTTGATTTTACATTAGATTAAAGAAGCATTAAACAGTACCTTTAATGTTTCTGCCGCGGGGGCTCTACCGGAGATCCCCCTTCCCCCTTCTTCCGCCGCGCCGCCCTACTCGCCCACTTCCGCCGTTGGAACGCTGGTCAGGTAGATGCAGGTTGCATCTACTTGACCATTCCTCCGAGTGCAGAAATCACCTGTACCGTTACAGGCTACACCAGGCACCGCTGCCGGCTTTCATTGTCCGCTACGTGGAACTGTAGACCGGTGGTGACCCGGCAGGGCTGCCGAGTTCGTGGACCATTTATCTTCATTCCTCTCCGGCACAGTTCGCTCCCGCGTGCCACCATCGACGCCCCCCATTGCATTGGCAAGCCGGTGCGTAAATGGTTACACCACCTAGAAATTTACAAAAAATAGTTTTTTTTTTTTACTTATCTCAGGTTTGAACGTGGCTTTTGCTTTGACCTCTCCCAAAGAGGAACGTAGTTTTTTCCTATTAATTCCAGAATACTTTTAGTGCTGATTTCTCTTACAAAAACTATTTTTAAATTATTGATTATGTTTACAAATCGATCTGTGCAGATTTATCGATCGCATATTTTGTACCATTTTAATTGTGCTAAATAAAATCTTCTCCTCTTTTTCTTCTTCAGCCTTCATCTCTCCACTGCTGGAAATAGGCCTCTTCTATACCCTTCCATCCTTCCTTGTTATTTGCTGATTGTAGCCATTTCTTCCCCCCACAGCGGTTGTGTCGTCGGCCCATCTCTTTTGAGGTCTTGGAATTCGGGTTCATGTCATTTGGAAGGGGTTTGGCATTAAAACACCACGCTTGCCAGTTGCGGGTTGGTGAGTTTTGAAATCAGCCGCCCTTAACACAGGGAACAGACGCTGTTTGTAGCCGCCCATTATGGGTCAGACGCTACTAATAAATTAAATGATAGAGTTACATAGCTCGACTCTAACCCCCCCCCCCCCCCCCCCACCCCCCCTCCACCCCCACCCCCCCCCAACCCCCCCCCCCCCCCCCCCAGCAACCCCCCCCCCCCCCCCCCCCCCCCCCCGCGCCACACGAAACCCTGCGTAGCATTCTACCTAATCCCCCCCTTAATCAGACCACGTGGTTTATGGACGCTCCCTTATAGCTCGAATTTCTAAAAATAATTTGAGTCATTCATTCAAAAATTCCAAAAAAATAGTCACTTATAGCAAAGCTGGCGTGGTGGGTGATTTTTAATCGAGTTTCATTATAATCTTTTGAGTTTTTTTCGAAACTCCTTTTTTCAGACTTGTGGAGAAGTCGATTTTGTTTAAATTCAGCACACATCTTACAAATAATATTATCTACCGCAGCGCATGATTTTTTGATCAAATGCGCCATTTTATTATGTTTGTTATCAATTTTCAACTTCGATTTTATAGGAAAAAAATGAATATTATTTTCATTCCATTTGTTAAAAAAAAATCTATTTTTAGTACGCTATATCATTTAACGTATTTGAATACTTCACTAAACAAGAAAATAATTAACCTTTTCATTTCACTCAAACCATATCACAACCAGCTGCGCGCGTCCCAGACTAGGACCTTTGCGGGACAGTGCTTAAGGACATCATCTTACACGTCTTTCCTGACATGATGATTGGTGGCCAACGCCTTCATTGTGAGGGGGTTGTGAAACGGCACGATGGACGCTTTTGACATCTCGACTATGAAATGTTGTAAGAATGTAGTGACGGCGTGACGTCACGCCCGTGTCGGACAATAGGCCGTCGCTCCATTGTGCCGGCGAAGAGCTCCGGCCGTCTCCCTCCCCCGCACCACGGCGCGGCAATCAATTATCAATCGCGCTGCACGAGAAGATAACGCAACCGCACTCCGACTATTGTTGCCTCACCATCTGCATAACGTGACGTCATTCCAGGAGCGGCCAGAGCGACTTGCGCACGCGCTCTAGCTACTATTGTCTGCTTCGGAAGTCCCACGGCCCAAATCTTGTAAGCTGATCTAAGCAAACACTCTCAGAAGGTTCTTTTCTTAGAATCCCGAGGATGGCAGGCAGCGCTCGCATGATATCCCGGAGAAGCTGGTGGTGAATGGAAAGGTGGAAAGCCACAAAGGCAAAGGTCGATCTTCAACTCTATGGAACGATCAGATCGATGCTACTGGCTATATCGAGGACATCAGCAAGTCAACGCCTCGTGTCTTAGTTAATTAGTGAAAGATCCGATTTTAAACTCTTCAACACAGTTATTTATTTTTATTTATTAACGCCCTATAGGGCTTTTACAACAGATAGGTAAATTGTACATTAACAGAATACATAGTTTAAAGAAAAATAATAATAACATGTAAACATAATAATGACATAAAGTGGAAATAAAATACTTAAAATACAGATACAAATACATAAAGATAAATATAATATAAAGTAAAAAGCAAGTATATAAAAAGCAGAAGCATAAGACAAACATAATAAACAAGAAATTCAAAAATAAAAAAAGTAATAATGTAGAGTGAAAAGATATAGCACAAGCTTTGAAAGTCTTAATATAATAACAAATATACATACAAATACAAATCAATTATTTAAGTCCAATTCGAAAAATACTAGTAATCATTCAATACACCTTTTAATATATGTTTGAATAATATACAGTTATTGGCAAAGACGTCCAGTTGCTCGTATCTGTTTGCTAGTCTAGGAAGCCTCTGCAGTGGGGAATTAAAGAAGCAGCAGTTAGTTGACGCATATTGAAAATTTCCCGGGTGGATAGAGTAACGAATGGTGAAGTCCTCCGGCGTATGGAAAAATACCGAAAAGTGCTGCGGACTATCAATATAAGAAAGCTGGAGTATCTCGGACATATTATGAGGGGATCAAAATATAGTCTTAACCAACTTATCATCCATGGGAAAATAAGTGGAAAAAGAAGCGTAGGAAGACGCAGCATCGCCAACAACGTGTCGAATGCGGGATATGTTATTGTCAGTGTTGTGCTAAGTACTGACTCGCAATTCTGTTTCTTTAGGACTTCTCGGATATTTATGTATCTTGGCTTTTCTGTGGGGCGGATCTCGCCTGTTTTCTTAATTTACCACTTGCTCAGGGTATTTTGGGGCCAACTCCTGACCTCTACACTACACTGCTTTGGCCTCTCGTTATACTATTTATTTATATTTGAACAAGCGGCAATGGCCGCTTGTAATCTAGCGCCACCTTCGCTGGCAGATTCGTTTCTTCAAAGAATGAGTAATGTTTACATTACAGCCACGCGGGCCCAGCAGCCCGGAGAAACGATTTATGTATGCGAAATTAAACATTTGAAGGCTCCCATTATTCTATTTAAGTATGTTATTATATCCCTTTATTGTACGATTCTTTACAAATCGTGGGAACGCCAGTTTGACCCAGTCCAGTAACTGGCCGACTCTCGGCCAGTCTCACGATTGCACACAATTCTTCGCGGTGTCACGCTCGGACTGCCGCGAAAGTGTCTGCCCTGGACTGCCCCCAAGTCTTGGGCTGCGGCGAGTACGGTTCCGAGGACCTGACGAAGCGGCCGAATGCACACGTCGGAGCGGTACCCGACAGCAGTGCGACTGACGACTGTAGCGAGCTCTTCCAGCTCCCCAACTGTAGCTCGAATTGACAGCTGCGTTCGCTTCGAACTCCAGATCCCACCATGTCATTTCAATGCCTGTTCTAAATGTGTTTTATAATCTTGCTCTAATAAATTCAGTGAAACATGTATGTACGCATTTCTGTTAAATGATCGTTACACGTAATCAAGTAAGACCTCTCGATCTACACGAGCCAAAAATATCTCGCTTGGACTTCTTTTCAACGGCAATTTTTTTGAAAGCTGTATGTATGTTCTACATCCGTATTCTTTCAAATATTTGAAGGGACCATTCTAGAATAAATAGCTTCGTCTCTGTGAGACTTCTATAATTTATCTTAATTAAGAATTATCCCTCTGTGGACAAAATACAGTAATTGCGTTCTCGGTTCTCAGATATACATATAAAAATATTATATATCGATTACAGGGCGTGGGAAAGAGTTTTACGCAGGATCCTAAAGAGTTTTGGAGTATTTGGAGAGATTAACATGCAATATTAAATACTTATTATTCATGTCTGTGAAAGAGTCACGCTAGGGGGAGCGCGGGTCCTAGAGAATAACTATGCTAAATTAGGTTTAGACTTAATTAATAACTTTTACTCAATTTTTATTGTTTGCACACTGAAATTATTCTTTACATTTTCTTTGTGCCCGGGAAGATAGAAAACAATGTATATTTTTTACAAGTCCGTTTCAACAATTGATTCGGTCCTCTCGAGTTGGACCCGGATGCTGCGAGTCGCGCCACGTGTCGGACACGCGCGGACCACCGCTTCCGGCTTCCGGGGAACTCTTCCCACGTGTGAGCGTTGAGGAGGCGATCTTGTGCACTCGGTTTTGTTTATTTAGATTTTTTGTATAAATTTTTTATCAATAATTCAAATGAAATATTTTAAAACAAGTGAATCAAATTTTTTTTTGCATGCTTTTATACGTTTTTTCTTTAAATACATTCTTTATTGATTTTTTAATATATCAAAATATATCAAAGTTACAACATCCACACACGCTAGACACCAACCGCGTAGCATGTATACAAAATCAGAAGCGTTGGCTGTTGGAAGTGTGCGTCTTCGCTGTAATGGCACCTGCTGGACATTGATTTGTTTATAAACGATGATTTATTTCCATCGCTCGTCTTATTTCCTGTTACGCATTTCCGTCCATTTTCACGAAATCACCGCCACAGATTGCAGGAAAGCGAGAGGAAAGATGTCACGCATCAAAAAGTAATGCACGGTCCTATTTTATTTTTAGCAGTGAATCTTTTACGAGCTACCTTTCCAAGAAAGCTGATCTGCTCGTGTTATTGAATCAAAGGCAATATTTTAGCTACATTGATATGAATGTTGACATTTGAAGACCACATGGTAAGAAGTTAACTAACAGTTTTGTCAGAAATGAGTTAATTAGCCGTCTAAACTAAATAATGTACGCTCTTTCCATTGGAAATAAGTTCAAAACTTAAAAATAATTAGAACATGTTCAAATCGTAGGGATGAACAATATGAACGTGTTAACTACACTTTTTCATAAAAATCAAATCAGTTACTAATCGGAAGAACATGTAACTTCAATAATAACTTGTTTATGCCATCATTCTGAAATTAACACGCCTTTTAATTTGATTGCAATATTTATGGTTAATATAAATTTTACTCTGACAGTACTGTCATGTATTTGTTTTTATTTGAAGACCATTATAATATGTACAAATATATTATTTTTCAATAATTTTAAATGGTATACACCATGTTTTGTGTTATTAATTATCGTGCCAGGTATTTTGTAATTTTGGATAATGGATGGTAAAAACGGATAGCATTTAAAGGGTTGTTTGATGTTCGTGTTTTACCTATTTTAAAAAGGTGTTATTCTATTAAAAATGAGTTCCAGAGGCGAAAAAATGATTGTTAACTACATTTTTTTAGGGAAAATTAGTATATTTAAATTTTTTTGTGCATTAATGCGTTTTTTTTATATTGTAAATACTTTTTTGATATTTTAGTGACATAAATCAATAAAAATGAATCTTGAATTAGCAATAAAACATATTTTTCAAAGGCGAAATGCAAATGTCTAATTATCTCAAAATGACTTGAATGTTAGTTAACAACTTCTTGCCGTGGGGTCTTCATTTGTCAGATGTCTTGACGCTTCTCTATTTTTGAGTTTTGGGGTAACAATCATTAAATAACGCTATTCTTATTTTCAGAGTAGGTCTCGAGTCGAAAGTGTCATCTGTGAACCTCGGCGTTTGTGTTGTGCTCGTATCGTAACGGCGCGCCCTCCACAGCCAGCGGGGCGATTTACGACCAGCGGTTTTACGGCTTATTGGCTTTTTGTTTGCGATATCGGATCGGCTCGCGGACAGCCGCGTTAAGTCGATACCTTTTTTTTTTATTTGCAGCCTATCTGGGCTTTTCTTCTTTACAACATTTTATGACCAATGTATATATACATTCTAGTCTCGCGCGCGCGCGCGTCGCTTTCATGTCGCCGTTCTTCAGAGTGACAAATTTTGCGTCATCTAAATTCGGGACGAACGTTGTTTTTAATTCGCACCAAATATAGATACACCCTGGAAAATAAAAAATAGTGGGTGCATGTACTTACGTATGCGCCATAGAAGTTTTACATAAAATACACCACGTGTTGTATACCTTGCGTTGAAACATTATTCGACAAAATGTGCGTGCGCGTTTTACCTTGCCCCTACTACGTTCGCAGTCTGTTTTTTTTTACAAGTGAACTTAACCAATATATGATATACTAGCATCAATATGTTGCTGCTAAGCGTATACTGGGCACTGAACGGCCGTAAGCGGTCGCTGCGCGGACGACAGTGCCCACTGCGCGGCTATTAGTGTCTGCGATTAGCTGTCGACCATTGCCTGCTGCTTTTCATGCGATTTCGTAATTTTTTTAATGTGGTAGTGGCAAAACCACGCACTGCATACTGCGTTTTTGAAGCTATCCTAATGTAGACGATACGTCGTCGTGTATGCGTTCGAGTTTGACACATTTCCAACCATTCGTATATTCTAACCTAGAAATTATACGTCAAAAATATACTTGCCTACAAAAAAAAAAAAAATTGACGAATGTAAATACGAATTGACTCGAATGTTGAAAAATATTTATATAATAGCTAAATCTATTTAAAAATAATCTGGATACCTCGATTTTTAATAAATAAAAAAAAAGATTTGGTTAATATTTGAAGCTGGCAATGAAAAAACAACGCATTACTCAACGTGTTTTAAGTGCAACCATAATATAGATACACACTATTTACTCTCTTTGATGGCTAACTTCATGGTGTCTAATCTTCCGTCGCATGATGCACGCGAATTTCGTTGCATACTATGATTTCACCCCTAACTTACTTCTTTAGGCGCAGTATAACGTCAAAAACCAAAAAGGGAAAAATTTTGGGATGTGTTCATTTAATGTTATTTTTGACACTTCCCCCCGAGGCAGCCTGTTTATTCATAAATGTATTTGTAATAGTATTATGCTGGACTGCTGAAATTTCGGTGGATTGATTACAATAGATGGAACGTCAAAATTCTCGTAAATAGCATTCCTTTTGCGTTAACAACGTTGACTTAGGCCCGGTTGTTTCAAGTTCGATCAAAGTAAGCGGTCGATTAAAGCATAGATTTTTACGAAAACGGATCGTCTGATTGGTGGAGAACGTAAAAATTTATGCTTTAAAAGAACGCTTACTTTAATCCAACTTGAAACAACCGGCCCTTAGTTTCTCAGAAATAGTGGAATTCAAATTGTGTCATGTACTTGATGTACAAGATGATGACCAACAAGGCTTGATGTACAAGACATCCTCTGTATCTTCGAATCAGGAAGTTCAGCTGCAGGAAGTGTTCTAGAACCGATCAGCAGTTGCCAGAAGACTATGTTTTAGTAATCGGGCCTTTGCGGTATAATAGTATTTGTTTCATTCTTATTGGCTGTTGCCAGCTATATATCATTTTTCTGAACTGAGGGTATAGTTGGGTACGTTAGGTACGTTGAGTACGATGGGTATAGTTGGGTACATTGCGGGCACGGAAGCTTGCGGGCTTGCGAATAATGAATAGAACATCGCGCCTGGTGTAGATGAAGAAGCTGGTTTATTTTGAGATGTTACGGGAGAGCCCAGCTAACCGACTAAGAGACCGGCGGTATCTACAGGTAAATCCCGCTGCACTAACAAGCGCACGCTCTGCCCGGAGAGAGAGTGAATTGGCCTGTTTCCCGTTGCGCTCTCACGTCGGCCGCACTCCCCTTTGTTACAAACTTCACACCGGTACACCTTGTCAACTCATTAAACGGCCATGATAAAAAGATTGATCCAACATATTTTCAGTACAATCTTATCTTTGTTAAAGTGTAAATGTATTAATCGAATTGGCTTCATAAACAAATATTATCATTTATTTATGTTATTTTATTTCAGCGCAGAAGGACTTTCAATGCACTGCAGAGTTCATTAGACACCTAGATGCTTTTGGTTTCCTATCTCTTGTTTTAATTTTTGAGTTGTTTGTTCTTACATCTCTCGTTTCTTCAATTGTCCTTCTCCAAAGTGTGTTCTTAACGCGGACTTTTCTCTGTTTGCAGACGGTACAACATGGCTTCCCGCACAAGCCCTCCGCGATGGCCTGGGACCCCCTCCTGCGGCTCCTGGCCCTCGGCACCTCGTCGGGGGCCTTGCGCCTGCTGGGCAAGCCCGGCGTGGAGTACACCGGCCACCACACAAGCGCCGACACTGCCGTCACACACCTCCACTTCATACCCGGTGAGTTGAGGCGAGGCTGCAAAATAAAGAATTGCATAAAAATCTTAACTATACTATACAGTGTGTCATAGCTAGTGGCAAAAACTTTACAGGTGGATTCCTGCCTTAAGTAGAAAATGTTCAAGCAACCATAAAATAATGTCAATAGTTATGGAGATGCGCAATATCAAAGTTTGCATTTTTTTAAAAATATTTCTGACATATTTTTTGCAAAAAATTCATCTTTCATTGTAGTAACTTGTTTCGATTATGAAAAATTCATTTGATTCAACTCATCGATATAAGTTACTGTAATGATAGATCAACTTTTTCCAAAAAATGAGTCGGAAATATTGAAAAAAAAATGCAAACTTTGATATTGCACATCTCCATGACTCATGCCATGGTTGCCTGAACATTTTCGACTCATTATCAAGGCAGGAATTCATCTGTAATGTTTTTGCTACTCTCTTATGAGACATCTATATATTTTCATTTTTAATGATTGTGAAAAAGGCTCTAGTCTTTTTCCGCAATTTTCTCGTATTCTGTAAAATAGGGGTCAAGACAAAATATTTTGTACAAATAATTACGGGGTATTAAATTTTTTTCAGATTTGAGACCTCCGTACTTTACACGACAATGTCGTTTTTAATCATGTACAATTTATAAGGAGAACTATTAAGTTTCTATCTTTTTTTTTGTTATTGTTAAGATACCAGTCGATTTGGTTTCAGATTTTTTCACACTTAACTCTCAATAGCATTGTCCATCATAAATGTGGAGGACAATCGTATTAGAATGTTAATAATTCACAAATTCAGTTTATTTGAATTTTTATTACATTTCAGTAAATATAATTAAGATATGGATAGTTAAGATATGATATAAAAATGGCGAACGTTACATATGTGTAAAGTGATCACCTAAGCCAACCGTACGATAGGTCGTAAGTCCTATGGCCACCCAAAAAAGACTTCTATACCTACTCTCCCTTGAAAAAATACGATTTGTCTCTGTGAGACATCTATAATATACATTAATTATAATTAAGATAATATTTTTTTTTTCAAAATATTTTATGCTTCTTTTTTTCATAGATAGAGTTTGGATTCATAATTTTTTAAATACATTTTCATACTGCATTACCAGTAGTTGTGCGAAAAAAAAAAAAATTAATATTGGGACCATATTTTAAAATAATTTTTGTTCTTTTAACATTTTCTTTGTAATCTTATCTTTCGATTATCCTCAAGTGGAAATTTATTTTTATAAACAGTACACATTTGTGGTTTTAAAAGAAGACAGATTATCGTCATATAAACATTAAAATGAACGTTAAATATGCTGCAAACACATTAGTCACATGAAGTCATATTATACTAAATTTATCATTGTTCTGTTACGAATTCCATCTATCGTTAATTTATAAAATACGGTCGAAAGCCCTCACTGCTCTCTAAGGATATTGGCTGATTGTGGATTTAAGCAACCTTGAAACTAAACAAATACGGATTTGGGATAATTTGATTTTGACAAAATATAATTCAAAATTATAGGAATTTGAGAGATCTAGGCAACATTTTTGAATTTGTAATCTTTTAATTTGAATTGTAATTGCGATATTTGAACTTTCACCCGGTGGTTCCAGGCACGGGCAAACTGCTGTCGGTGCTGTCGGACAACAGCCTGCACCTTTGGGAGGCGAGCGAGGGCGGGCTGGTGTGCTCGCGCTCGCTGGCGCTGGAGGGCAAGCTGAAGCTGGTGTGGAGCGTCTGCGCCGAGGCTGGCGGGCGGCGCGCGCTGCTGGGCACGGAGGGCGGCAACATTTACCTGCTCGACCTCAACACCTTCTCCATGGCGGAGGACATCATCTACCAGGACGTGGTCATGCAGAAGTGAGTTTTATTTTAAATATTTTTCTTTATCTGAGAATGAAGCCAAAGATATTAGTTATACACAATCTCAAAGACACAATCGCAAAGAAATATAGACATATTTTCAGACTCCAAATCGAATTTCGAAAGGAGCATTTTATTGCAATTGACAATATGATCATTGATGCAACAGATAAAACAACCTTTTTGTGTAATTAATACCTTTGTACATTCTAGTCTTATTGCAGTATGTATATGAGCCACTTCGTTTGCGCGCAGTCAAAGCATGTATTAACTGCTTGTAGACTAAAATATAATTTATGATTTAAAGAAATATATGATGGCAATATTGTGTATGATAATATTTCGATGACAATATGTTATACTATCATGCATAAAATTTATGGGCATGTCATGCCTGTGTTTGTGCCAAACGAAATAAAATAAAATCTACCTCTAATGTTTTATAATATTTTAACCACTTTTATAAATTTGGCATCATCATCGCCTCTTGATTCACCTTGGGTTTCACTGGATGATTGCGTTCGCCAGTGATTGTCTGCCTTCTGAGAAAATAAAATGGCAATTATTTCACATCACTTTCATCTCTTGTCACTTTTTTGTGTCACAGTTTTCGGACCTCTCTTTTGTTAAGAGCCCATGTTTCACTTGAGATCCGGAAGTATGCATTGGTTGAATACTTTTAATTAATTGGGATGTGCCTCCTGCTACAGAAATTGTGGTATTGCCTGCCCAACATAACTTGGCGTGCGGCAAGATTGGAATTAAAACCCGCCCCGCCCGCACCCGGCGGTAACCCCTCGCCCTGTAATTCAGTACAATTTTGTATTTGCTCGGGAGCTGTGACATCTTGATGCGCCGCAACATGACAATTGTCCCTCAGTAATGAATGGGGCAACTGCGGAGCAATCCAGGTACCGTTTTGGCTGTTTAATGGCAACCGATATTTCTACTCATTCCAGTTGCCCAGAGGATTACAAACTGAATCCTGGCGCGGTGGAGTGCATGAGTGAGCACCCCACGCGGCCGGAGCTGCTGCTCATCGGCTACTCCCGCGGCCTGCTGGTGGTGTGGGATCGCAACGCGGCGCGCGCCACCAACACCTTCCTTTGCAACCAGCAGCTGGAGAGTGTCTGCTGGCACGAGAATGGTAATATCCTCACTCTCTATGGAGCCACCATATTAACTGTATTATGTTTTAAGTGAATAATTGTTTATTTTAATATTAATTGTAGATTTTTAAAACTGGCCTATCTACTGACAATAAAAATAAAGTTTCTTTAATTTTTTTATTATAATTTTAGGCAATGAGTTCACTTCGTCACATAACGACGGCTCGTACGTGACTTGGGAACTCTCAATTGGCGAGAAGCCTCTGCGCGAGCCCGTCACGCTGTACGGTCCCTTCCCCTGCAAACCCATCAACAAGCTGCTGCAGAGGACCAGCGTGGACGGAGCCAACATCACTATATTCACGGGTAAGCCAACACATATGGCTTGTTGACATTTTAATAGAGATTCCTCTGGGGACAATAATTATACAGTAATTGTGCTCTCAAACAAAGTTGAATACTCCAAAATATTATGAATATAAAAACTGGTCTAAATGGAGTAAAAAAAATTAAATAATTTTCAGGCGTATTCTAGTGTATTATGTTAATAATTTAGATGACAAATAATTATTTTATATTTTACTAAAGTTTCGTGAGTAACAGAATCTCTCGTCGACAGATATCTTGATTCACGTTATGCATATTGTAAAATATTTATAAAATCTGTTCAAAGAATATGTTTTCTTCTTCTGTATGAAGGCTTGAATTTTTACATTTCAACTATAAGATACCTCAAATAAATAATTTAGAAATACTCGAAATTAGGAAAAATGTTAATATTAAGTCTAATATAATAAATACACAGACGAAATTTTTGCATAATCCTATTTTGAATATTTTCCCACTTAACATTCCAAATGACCCATAATAATTAACACCTCGAACCCCCCCTCCCCTCACCAACCCCCTCAACCGCCCCTTCACCGTAACATATTTGCTTGTTTCAACTTTTAAGATTAGTACACAATAATCCTGATGAAGAGAACATTGTTCTCGAAACATGTAGATTTTTTAACCTAATATAGTGGTGAAAACAAAGTAATTTGTGTTTTATTTTAATTTATAAAGTCCTCGAAACAGCCTTTCTAAAATATATATAATAATATCAGTTGAACAAGAAATTAGTTGAAAATATTAACAGAAAGTTTAAAATGTCACTTTGAGTGCCGGCCTATCACAACGAATAGTAATAATTCAGTCACTTCATATCTTCGACCATCAAAGGAAGAGGTGATTAAACTGTTGATCATTAATATTTCAGGTGGAATGCCACGCTCCTCGTATTCCGATAAGCACACGGTGACCGTTGTGCAGGGAGACAAGCACGTCTGCTTCGACTTCACCAGCCGGGTGAGTTTTCTGAGATTTATGCGCGCTGAGATTGCTTGCAGTGTATAATTTTTATTCTCTTTGAGTTACTTAAGGTGTAATAAATTGCTCGCTCCTGTCGCTAGGTGATAGACTTTGTCACGACCACTCCGATCCCGGAGGAGGACGGAGAAGAGAATGAGGAGGATTCTCGGCCCGTTCTGCCCGCCAAGCTTTTGCCCCAGTCCCTGCAGCAGCCCGCGGCCGCCCTGCTGGTGCTGCTGGAGGAGGAGCTGGTGGCGCTGGACCTCACCCAGCCCTCGTGGGGCATGCTCCGCCCGCCGTACCTCGTGTCGCTGCACGCCTCCGCTCTCACCTGCACACACCTCGTATCCAACGTCAGCCAGGACGTGTACAACAACATCTTGCAGGCTGGTTAGTGTCCGTCTTATTCTGTATTTTGTAATAAATACCATTCTGCATTCTCTTAATACGCACTCTTAGCACGCCAATAGATGAAAATGTTTGACTTGGAAATTTTGCAGCAAATGATGACCCTCCGCAAATACAGAAATGTTTTGTGAGCAAAGCTCCCTTTCACGTAGTGCCAAGCTTTTTATTTAGTAAAAAAATAGTCAAATACAATATTCAATGAATATAAATTAAAAGTAAGTAAACAATTTTGGTACAAAAATATTTTAATGTACACCGTTACTATTGATGGACAAACCGTTGTTTTAACCGGTTATTCATGATTGCGATTCATCGGTGCACATGATTGCCCGCCGAATTGCGCAAACTCAGTTACCAATCATCGGTATAATCAGATAAAAATCTCAAATAATCAGTAATGGCACATGTCCACATTATTTCAGGAGTGGTAGTTAGGTCACTCCTCCCACCCCACCCTGTAGAAAGTGTACAAATGGAGGCCTCGACATCATGGATTACATAAGATTGAATAATACATCTTGCACTCTTAGGAAATTCCGCTTTGACATTTTCCCATCGTAATTCCTTGTTCTTTATACAGGCCGAGCCCAGACCAAGCAGCTATACACGAGCAGCGCGTGGCCCGTCACCGGGGGCGGTCTACTGTGCGCCAAGCCCGCGGATCCCGACGAGCCGCCCGCCCGCGAGTTGCTCGTCACGGGCCACGAGGATGGCAGCGTCGCCTTCTGGGATGCACGCGGCGTCACACTCACGCCGCTGCTGAAGGTCACCACCTCCAACCTGTTCAGGTACACATCGTGTGTCACATTGACAAACTGTTTTCACGGTGGTTCTATGTAGGCAAGATAGAATTTTTCAAGTTTTTTCCTTGTAATTTTTGTAACTTGGGCCGATCCATAGCTGCGATTTCAAAAGACCCAATAAATTTGTTGTGAGGTTAAATGAATTAAATATGAAAAAATCCAGACATTAAAGAGTTCAGTCAAATTATTTGAGGGGTATAAAAGCAAAGGCAGCAATGTCTGAAAAATATTTTAATGTAGTCATCAAGGATTACTAATTTAGAATGTATTGAATATGAAATTTTACAGAAAATATAGCTCTATCCCTTCCAAAACTGTTTCCAAAACACTTTTAATTAAATGCAAAGATAACAATATTGTTGTAGTGTAAAAAGCAAAGGCAGCAGTATCCACTTCAAGTAATCAACCCCCAAGATTGTGTCACGTTATAAAATAGCCGCTTCATACCAAAGTAAGAATTGATTGAAATTTCGGAGAGGTCAGATATACACGGCGGAATATCCTAGAAAACTGCACAGCCGTGAAAACCTGAAAACATTTTTAATTGTGTTTAAAATCTTATTTCCAATAAGATGTAGGTTTCATAGATTCCAGAAAAATTTCCTGGAGTATTGCTTGCCCAACGTGAATTGGCGTGCAGCGAATTTGGAACTAAAACCCGCCCTGCTCGCACCCGGCGGTAACCCCTCGCCCTGTCATTCAGTTCAATTTCGTATTTGCTCGGGAGATGTGACATCTTGATTACCAATATACACTGAATTATTATATCCAAAACGGTCCGGGATGGTGCAAGAACAATTGCCAATGAAGCATTAAAGTTTTGCGAAGCTGAAAAAGCAAATAATGGACCGATATTACCGTTTGACAGATAGAGCGGCCGCCATCACTGGTTCGTTTCTTTAGTGTTGTCCAACCAAATTTCTATTAAAGGCTCTGACACCGGTCACCGGACATTCTGTACATTATGTATTGTGTAATAAATTTACACCCTGGCAACTTCTGTTACGCGACAGGGACGCCCTCCCTCGCACGCCAATTTATACTGCTACGTCTATAGTAACAGGTTATTTATCTCAGAAATGCCTCAACGGGACATTGCTGTATTTGCTTTTTTGTACCCCTCATTTATTGTTTGTATCACCGACTCTATGGATTGTGATAGACGTTCTTTTAAATATCCGTATTACTATGATGGGAGCCGACAGATTCTGTCAAAAAATAAAACACTTACTTTATATTGTTTAAGTGTGTCTATTTTGTGTTTGGTGTACGTCCATCCTCCGTCGACTGTCGGGCGGGCATGTTGATCCGCACAGCCTTGTTTGAAACTGAACCACCCCCCGTATTGATGTTTCCCTTCCCCCGCACAATATGTTTGAGCCGCTAGTAGTCGGTGTTCCCCGCCCCGCAACTAATACTCTACCAACCAGCTTGATAACCATATTCCTATTTATCTAATAATATTTTATCACTCGCATATGTCGCCGGTAGTGTGGCAAAGGGATCCCTGGAAAAAATCAGCTTTATTGTTACAGCTTAGGACATTTACCCACCCATTACCGCCCACGTTTGTATGTTTGCTCAAAGTGTGATTTGTGTTTACTTTCTACAATTATTATGGAAGTAATTTCTTACTTCAAAACTATATGGCAGTAGTGAACTATAAAAAAATAAAATTTGAACAATAATGCGTAAATAAATAAATATCTTTAGTTTATCATCGTAATGTAGATTTGAAACAGACTACATGTTTAGGTAAGATGCTTTCATCGGTTTTGAATATCAATAATAAAATATATCTAAATTTTCCTGGTTAACTTTGTGAAAGTTCGTCATTATTAACTATTAATAAAACACAATGTTGTTTACTTCACACAATGACACTTTAATTAAAAAATTAAAACATTTTCAATGCTTACTGCATCATATACTAACTCTAAAGACTAGAAGACATTTTATCTACTACATGGGGTGGTGTGGTCGTGAGCGGAGGAGGGGGAGAGATAGGCGAAAAGTGAAAGTGGTTGCTGACCGGGGCTAGTATGGATAGGAGGGGGATGTTATAGGTGGTGTTTGTATGTTGAGTGCATTATAATTAATTTCTATATTTTCTAGAATGTCTATTTTTTTTTCTTACAGAAATTAATCTAAATGATAATGCACTCAACATACAAACACCACCTATAATGTCCCCCTCCTATCCATACTAGCCCCACCCAGCAACCGCTTTCACTTTTTGCCTACACCTCCCCCTCCCCCGCTCCCGACCACACCACCCCATGTAGTAGATAAAATGTCTTTTAGTCTTTAGAGATAGTTTATTACTGAAGATGATGCAGTAAGCATCAAAAACGTTTCAAGTTTGTAATTAAAGTGTCATTGTGTGAAGTAAACAACATAGTGTTTATTCACAATTTATAATAAAATATTTTGACTAGTTTTTTATTATTATGTATATGTATTTAGACTTTACTATAAAGTGAAATACTATTGGTTTGACAATATTTTTCAATTACTGTGTGCTAGGTTATATTTTATTGGTCAGTATGTCGTATTAGATAACAATAAAAAAAAATCATACGCAGTATTCTTTTGGGCGTTAATAGGTTAATAGATTCCTTTGCCACATTACCACCAAATACAATGTTAGAAATATTCTAGCAATTAAGGATCTGAAGTCATATAAAAATATCGTGTTTATCCCGAGCTACCAAATATTGTAATACACCCGTTCACATTATTTGAATTATATTCTGACATTTAACAGTTTAGCTATTTCTAAAATAATTGTTTGCTTGTGTGTTTTAATTACATAACATAACAATATTTAGCTAAGATTTATTACCACGTAGCTTGGTTTGGCATCGATATAGGTGTCATTTTATTTTAAGCAATGTCGCATTGTATTATTGAAGAATCGAACTTTTGCATTATTGCATTGACACGATCAGATAACCCAAATGTCGGAGAAAAGCCCTGTTTAAAGGTTCAACAATCTAAAAGTGTACATGAGAAAATGTATGAATGTGGTTGAAGCAAAAGCGGTGTGCCAGGATAGAAGAGTGTGGCGTTCTATCCTCTCTGCCTACCCCTGAAGTGAATCGGGATGATGGTTAGTTAGTTAGTTAGTTTTGCTATATTTTTAACACATTAACATCAATAGCTTTAATAATAAATTTGACCTGTAGTATTGTAATAGCGATGTGTATTTAGCTCAGTGCTTTGAACGTACGCCACCGACGACCGCTCGGCGAACATGCCATAAAATGTGCTAAACAGTTTACAATATTTCCCATACACATGCGTGCGGAATGATTTTGCCTTGCGCTAAAGTGGCCTAAAGCGAATCGCTCTAAGGTATGTGCCAAATATTTTTTAGATTCTTTTATATCTTAGAAAATATAATTCCGCATATATGTATACAGTAAAAACTCGTTAATTTGAAATTCAAGGTTCAAAAAAAAAATCACGATGCGATTGCGAAATGTGCCAAAAATTGTAAAACTTATGAAAAAAGTCATTAATTTTGTGAAAAAAGACTATATTTTTTAATATTTCAAGAAATAATTTAGAAAATGCGATATTTATTATGCTGATACAAATATCGCAACAATTCAATTACTAAAGTAACCAATATTGACATATTTGTTGTTCTCACTCAAAAAAAAATCAGAATATTTTTTTTCAATTTAGTCAAATTTCAAAAAAATCAGTAATATGTGAACTAATTCAAATTATGAATTACCGGAGTTTTCGAATTATCGTGGTTAATCTACTATGAGATTAATATTTTGGGATTTATAGATTTTAAAATTTTTAAATTATGGTGAATTTCGAATTATCAGGGTTCAAATTAACAATTTACTGTATATATTTAGATGCCTTTGCTTAAGCTTTGTAATTTAAAAATGGAATATCTATCATTTATGTATATAAATATTATATGTACATATTATATATTTAAACTAATTGTCTACGTATGTGGAGTGGTGTTTCTTAGTAAATAATATACATTTATCACTCCGTTAGAAAAGTGACAGAATTATAACAAATAAGGTGAATTAAAATAGTGTACAATGTAAAATAGACTTGATCTACTCCTATAAATTTCTACTAAATAAAAGTACCTATATTAAAATAGATATCTGGTAATATCACTATTATTATCATATTATTCAGATTTTAATGTTACCGTAACATAATATTCTGTCAGATTATTACATATTAGATTTTGTTTTTTCCCTAAATATATTTTACGAACAAACCACGCTTCAAATGATTGACTGCACACGCCTGGTTCACACGGCATATAACGCTCATCTTCTTTTGTGGATAGATGTCGATTCTCGGTTGAATTGCCGAAACCAATCGCCGTTTGTGGGAAATCGTCAAAAATAATGTACATACACGAAATAATACTGATATTAATTAAACCTTTAATTATAAAACAAAGCATGGTAATTGAAATTGATAAAAAGTTTGAAAATTGGCTTCTGTAAAATTTGTATATTTTGAATTCTGTCACATTTCCGGCAGCGGAGGAGGAAAATTACATTGTGTATAAAATTAAACACTTCAATTGTCATTAATATATAATCTCCAGTAAGTACACTCCACAGTGTATAGAAATATAATTATAAATACATACATATTATAGATAAATTTATTTATTGTATGAACCAATATTGTGGACAGGTACATTTTTATAATTAAACTATTTATTTGATGTGTAGTGGCAAATAGTAGATATTAATGGAAAGTTGTGAGGAATCTACGCTAAGTCAGCGATTCGATTTTTGAATTTCGGTGAGTGACTGGCAAAAATATGTCATAATACATACATATATAATTTTTACTTATACTGCACTGTAAAAAAAGCACATACTTGGCTGACCGTGTCCAAGGAACACAGACTATTGTTTGTATGACTTTTCTCTACACAATACATATCTAAAACATATGTATCCATACTAGTAGTATTTTTATTATTTACTAGTGGCAAGTGTTTTTTTTTTTGCATGGTAATTTTAAATGGTAATCCAATGTTGCATTGTATTTTGTGAGGTGTACGTATGTTCTTTCCTGTTATTCTGCATAAAAATCATTATTGTTTATATTTCCACACAAATCCACACCGTTGACATATAGCCATCTACATAAAATAAATCACATTTTTGTCTTTCACTTGAGGTATGGACGCATCTTCACCGAGTGATAATTGCCACTATGTATCATATTCACTGTTTTATAGGATATTACCTACTTAAAAACATGGAATACTGGTGAAAACTATCCAGAAAAGCCATTACGGAAAGAAATCTGTTAGCTTAGTGACTGTGTAAAAAGTCATCCAACATTTTTTTTAGTCTTTAGATCATGACTATGCTCGTAGTAAAATTGAAGTCATGATGTTTTCTTATATGGCAAGCCTGCATAAGATTCTGTTACTTGTAGATACATGTAGCTTTGATGCTATCGGCTGCAAACGAATACTGAAAAATATAAATAGCAATCTTGCCAACATAACAGAAATTGTCAACAGCAATAAATTGTCTCTAAACGTAAACCAGTTAAGTTCAAGTGCCAGATGGACATATAATGTAGTACACGCCTGAGATTTAAGTGTTCTTTCGTAATTTCCAGCGGTGAGGACAATGCGGACGACGTGGTGGTGGACTCGCCCGTGAGCCCTGCGGCTGACGAGGAGGAGGAGGAAGAGTGGCCGCCCTTCCGCAAGGCCGGCGTGTTCGATCCGTACAGCGACGACCCGCGCCTGGCTGTCAAGAAATTGGCGCTGTGCCCGCTCACTGGTACCCTGCTGGTGGCCGGCACAGCCGGGCACGTGGTGACCGCCACCCTGGGAACAGAGCAGCTTTCTCGGGAAGTCAAGGTAATGCTAATGAACTTTAATGCTCTATCAGATGAATTTGTGATTTGTGTGTGTAATTGGTTTTTATGTAGCAGATTATTAGCCAATGAGAATTTAACATTTGAATCTACCATTTGAATAGAAAATATTCTTTTACACTTTGGGAGAAATGTCGACAGTTACGGAGATGTAAAATAAAATGATTAAAACCTTGCAGAAATTCTAAAAATATTTATTGTTATGTTTTTGTCATTATATTTGACTTATATGAATTTTTAATATTCATTTAAATTACTGTGGTGATAGTCTAGGGTTTTACAGAAAATAAGTAAAAAATATTGAAATAAAATGCAATCTTTGATGTCACTTATCTCCTTGAATTGTAAAGAATGTTTTCCATTCAAATTTGAATGAAGGAGACTCCCTCGAAGTTTTTGCTACTAGCTATGATACACCCTGTATACAACATGCCCAAAATCAAGAATCAATTTACAGTATTAGTCCACATTACACAGAAATATTTCTTCACTTTACGGGTGGATGATTCAAAATATACCGATTTTATATAAACTAGCAGGAAAGCAATCGGCTTCGCCGATTGCTTACTGCTAGGCCCTGCGGGCGGCTATTGTGGCCGCTTCGCGGCCAATGACGGCCGCTCCGCGGCCAGCGATGGCCGCTGCGCGGCCAATTATGTTTGCTGTGCAGCAAACACAATTGTTTACCTATGCCTACGTCAGCCGCTTCGCGGCCAATTGTATCTGGCAAATTTCCATTTATGCTATTGTGGCCGCTTCGCGGCCAATGACGGTCGTCTCGCGGCCAATTGTGTTTGCTCTGCAACAAACACAATTGTTTTCTTTACTGTTACAAAGTTAATAGAATTTGATAATCGGCCGTATTCTGAAGTAAGCAATATTTCTTTTTTTGTTTCTCGACAGTTACTGTATAACATTGTGATGCTGTCAACTTTGAGTTTTTAAGTTTGGCTGGTCTTAAAATAATGAATTCATCAACATTGAGGAGAAAAAATTCAGGTTTTAGTGTCTATGGTAGCTGTCAGTGACAGACAAAACTTCAATGAAAAAATCAGGTTTTACTGTCTATGGTATCTGTCAGTGACATACAAAAAATGAAACATCTATCGAATTATTATTTGTATTTATTTTTATCGATAAAATTACAGCGTCTTATTTATTAATAAATTACATAGCATTTTAGTTTAATGATTATTGATAAATTAATGTATTTTAAAAATATATCATTTTGCAGTCCATTTCACGACCATCATCTTCAATACTATCAATACACAGAATAAAATGTAAAGATTGGGCCTTCTAAACGCCCGAGTACATCTTCGTTAACCAATCGAGCATGTTCATTCTTTGGACACAGTATCGCTCGTTTTCTCATTAGGGAACATACACTATAGAATGTACTTCATTTATATGCTTTGAACAACATTTTGACTTCCACTTTCATTTGGAATAAGCACTGATGACGCATACTTTCCTTCCACAGGAGGCAGCTTTCCATCGCCTAAATCTAAAAGCCACTGTGTAAATGAATTTTCACCTTCTAAAGTGCGGACATTAGTTTTCAAATTGAAAATAGTAAAATTTTTCCAATGTTGGCTGTTTTTAATAGATGTCGCTACTAACTGACCGCGAGAAGCCCTTCGAGAAACTGGTAGACTTTGTCTAGTCGCCGCCCAAAATGATAACTTTATTGCCAAAAATATCATTATTACCCATTATATCGTGCAGAGTATGTTCAATTATATCTAAAGCTATAACTGGCGCCATCAGTGCTTCATCCCAGATGATAACATCAGCTGCACTTATAATTGCACGGTTCTTGGATGTCACTCTGCATGTTGTGTTATTCTATAAATCAAGAGGTAAATTAAAATCCATGTGACATGTACGTCTACCTGGTAATAAAATTGCTGCTATTCCTGTCCAAGCAACAGATAAAACTTTCTTAGATCTTCCTCTTAAAGTATGTATGATGGTCTTATAAAGGAACGTTTTACCTGTGCCACCAGGACCGTCAATAAAGAAACATTTTTTTGTTTCAGGTACATCTGAAATTTTTTACTTAATATACTGTCGAAAGCACAATGTTGTTCTCGATTGAGTTTTCCAGCCATCTCTAACCCTAAAGAACTTTCTAATGCTAAATTAATATCAACCACTTCATTATAAGTATTGCTGTAATCTGGTCCCGGCAAACCCTGTGATGTGCAAGAAGAATTTTCATTTATTAATGCCTTTTGAATATACAAAAGGGAACAATTTTCTTAAATGGTATAATTCTATATTTCTAGGAGAAACGGGGGACATGCGACCAATAATCTTGTCCCCGCCACATTGCCTCTTCTTCCACTGCTTATTGCTAGAAAAAAACATAGAAATTAGTTAAATCCTGATACTTAATATTACATGCCTCATTATCTTGTTGGTTAAGTTTAAACCATGCAGTTAATGTTGTATTATTTAAGGCTGTAGAGTCCAACCAAATTCACCTGATGGAAATAACAATGGAAAAACCATCGGATCTAAATGTTTTGATAACATATTAATCCGCTGGAGACCTCCTACATTCTTAGGGTGAACAGCAAAATCTACGTTTGGCGGTAACCTACCTTCGTAATCTGCTACATACACAATGGCGACTTCATTATTATTAGATGGAGCATTATACCTTCTTTGGTCATCTAACGAAGAACGCGTAAAGAGTAGTTGAATATTCCGCATCTGGCCCCCGTGCTCTGCACCTATAGATTCTTCTTCTTCAACCGCTTCTTTCAACCTTTTGTATTGGAGAGCATATGGACTTACACGACGGATGACATTATCAATAGTTTCCATTATATTTTGTTGACATCTAAGGTTAGACGGATGGCTCATACGTACCCTGACTGCTTCATCCGCATCGTAAACATATAGTTGCGCATATGCCGGCACCTCTCCATCACTCTGCAAACTTCTATGATATACTTCACCTGAAATTTTTAAACAATACGGAAAGATGCAAATGCATTAGCACAGTTGTACTGTCGAATAAATTCCTTAAAATTTTTAGACTCATTACTGTTTTCTTGAAGTAACTTACCCTTTTCAGCACCAAAATGAACCGCTTTGCAATGATTGGCATAATGCAAATGAATTAAAATTGTTAATGGCACATTTAAAATAAGATGTCGCATTTCTTCCTTCAGCATACACTCTTTGCCTAGCATTTTTACGTTCCCGCTGGTCAGCATTCCTTCTTTCACATTCCTCTTCTGTTATGTTTGACACTCTACGTCTGGCATTTCTTCAATCGCATTATCAAATTGCCGGTTTGTGATGTTGAGTCTTCCATCGGAATTCTGAAAAATAATAATTTTTATGTATAAATACGGAGAAAATGACACGTAAAATTCGCGCCACGCGCTGTGAGACTTTTGAGGTTATATGAGAGATGTTTATCTAAGGTTAAGTTCACTTTGCAGTTTAAATAAAATATAAAGCGTAATAAATGTTTAATAAATAAATGCTTTGAACGTTTATTGAAGCAAGATTAACGCAAAAACAATAAAAAGAAAAGCGTAAACGTATACTTACTGTCAATGTCATAAAGCGTCATTCTGTGGTATGACCAGCACAAAAATTCATTGACTGCAATTACGTTGGCTGTTTTGAATACACGGATTCCACGAAAATATTTTAAAAAATCTATAAATTCCGATATTTTAATTTTCGATAATTTGGATTTGGATGTTTTTTGATATCAGTTTGTTCGTATTCCTATATTTTTTAATCTTTTTAATGTACTCTAAAATGTTTTTTTTTAAACTGGCAACAGAAATTATCCATATGCAGAAACGACATTGGTTGGAGTAATTAATATATAGATGCCTGATGATACATGATCATTCCAAGGGCACAACATGTTTTTTGATAAAGTTTTTATATTTAAAAAATTGGGTCCATCATGACATTTGTAATGGTAATACTTTTGTGTATTTCAGTACGTGACGATTAACATTGTGTCAGACCGTGACAGCTTTGTTTGGAAGGGACACGACCACCTTCACGTGCGCAGCGGACAGATCAACATGGCTCCAGGATTCCAGGTCAGCCGATCAACAAACAACTTTTTACCCTTATTGTAAAATACCTATAAAAAAAACAGTTTTGCGGTATTATTTTTAAGACCTAATTATTATACAATTTTTACTTTTAGTGTAAACTAGCATTTCATACCATTGTCCGAGCTATTCATTGTTACCCCAATACTAAAAAATAGACAAGACGTAGATTTACGACAATCCGCTTTATTAGGTGAATATCCCAACACCATAGACAGGACATATTTATTTATGCCCATGTAATTACTTAATTTATTTACATTTAGAAAGTAGTCCTGTATCTGTACTATCTAATTAGTGTGATATGTTGAGTGAGATGAATGTTGAGTATAAGGGTTTCTAACACAGGAAGCAGAAACTGCATACACAATGGTGCAATATCACTTTTTCAACACCCAACAGTTGTGCAATAATGGCATATAAATTATTTCAAACTAAAATAGGAATATTAATATTTTGTTATACATACATGGATTGTAATGTTGGACCTCCACAATGTCTGTGTATTTTAACTTGTTGTGGGCCGTAAATTTTCGGAATTTTTTGTGATTTTTCTTTTTACGAAAAAACCATGAAAACATGCGTATATTAAAAAAAAAACACACACATTCATATTATTTTATCGTAAGTGTCGAAACGCAATGATTTTTTTATCATTTAAGTAAAAAAAATAATCTTTTTTTGAATTTCCATAATGTTGCCAGCGCAACATTTTCTGAAAAATAATAATATTTTTTTTATTTGTTTTTAGAGACAACACTACTATTAATAATAATAATCTTCTTCTGTGTGATATATTTTGTTGCACGGCACGGCACACGACGGGACATCGCACTCATAACACATAAATATGATACACTTTCACACACACACATAGTTCAAATAAACGCAACAAAATTGCGTGTATTTTTGTTAATAAATCACTATTAGTATTCAATTGAATCATAAACCAACAAAAACTGACAAATATCGCAAAACATATCGTATATATTTGTATATACGTGTACAAATTAATCGAAAATCGAAAAAATAAATCGTATTTCCCGCGCACATTGCGCGTGACCTTGACGATGGAATATTTGAATTTCGATTGCACAACACGCGATCGGGGCGACATCTACAACTTCTCTATACGATTTTGACGGCAGAAAAACTTCCGTTTTGATTGTTGATTTAAAATATAATCGGTGATGTTTTTGAGTTGAAAATGGAACGACAGGTCACAACAGGATTTCTCTATTGGGAAAAAATTACGTTTTTCAAATTCGATACGCGGCCGTCGATAAATAAATTATTTTGTGCCTGTCGGATATGTGCGTCCGCGGCCCAGGGGGGGTTAAAAAAAATTACCTGTTTATTTGATGTCAAAGCGATATTCATATCATTACGCACCCAGTAATTGCAATCTGGAGTTTTGTCTAAGATATAAGTATTTAAAATGAAGATGATATACAATAAATATACCTATACCTACTAATATTATTTTAAAAGTTAGAAATCAGTATCACACACATCTACTAATTTTTTCATCCGTGAGTTCAAATATTAAATTAAAGCCAATATTTTCATCACGATTATACAAATATTTACATTTGAAGACGTCTTGACATTTCTCTATTTTTGAGTGTTGGAGTAACAATCACCATGTCATGTCATCATTTTTGTAAACATATGGACCAATGATTCCACCTGCCCGTAAAACTCACCAAATAGTGACTTTTTCTGAAGTAATGATGTTTCGACAATGGTTTGTGGATTATTATCGCTCCAAATGCGGCAATTCTGTTTATTGAAGCCATTTAACCAAAAATGTGCTTGAACAAATTTGGATTGTGAAAATTGGATATCCAGATTACGCCATGTACGTGCCAGCCACGGATGCC
>JADDOH010014835.1:0-65183 GCA_016648135.1 Agrypnia vestita | reverse complement strand
TACATACAATCGATAAAAGAATAATAAAACATGTCCAATAGTGGGTTGTGTGAGTGTGTATCTGTGTGTTTATTTATTTGTTTATTTATTTTGTTTTGGGGAAAAAATTAAAAGCAAAACGATCTTAAAAATCTTCCACTGAATTTAAAAATTTAATTTAACTTACATTAATAGTTTATTGTGTTATAGCGAATAGTACTCTTCCAGTATTATATTGTTCGAGAATATTCACTGTCTATGTAACATAGTAACTTTGTGGATCAATCTTACTGCCAATAAAAATAATAATAAATGGTTACAAATTATGTTTAAATTCCGCAACGGAGGGAGCTAATACGTCCCTGTGCGCGGAGATTCGCGGCCAAAAAACAGGATTCATTGGATGATTCACGAGAAAAGATCGCCCAAAATTAATTTAAAATTAGGTATAGTACCTTTGGATGATTGTTATATCTAGGTATGCAGTGTGCACGTGGTGAATATATAGAAATTGATCCCATGATATAGCGGCCAAGAAACGTTAAATTTCCGATAAAGACGAGTGAAAATACGGGAGAATGGGACATGATAATGGTAGATAATGAAGAAACATCAACTATGATTAGGGGAGTACCCGATAGATTGTGGTTACGGTTGATCAAACGACAATATGGACTGAACTTAGAAATTAAATATTAAAAATTAATTATCGCGCTTGTGAAGCGAGTTCAAACCGTCTGAAGCCACAAAGTCCGTCCCAAAACGGGCACAGGGATGGAGATAGAGACGGCAACAGGAGGTGGGATCAACTGACATATCCGAGTGGAGATATGGTTTTTTTTTGCCAAATTGAATCTTAGGAACAAAGATTTAGGTTTCAAGGGAAGTAGAATATTGAAAATCCTGGAAACACACGACTTAGGACCTTTTCCCACTAGGGGGGTTTTAAAATGTCAAGACACAGGAGAATTCAGGCAGTTGGTGTGTGAACGTCTACGAGAGTGCAAAATCCGCGTCGGTTGTTTTTTTTCGAGTGATAGAACCGTGAGTGAAAGTTACCGTCGACTTAGAGTGTCCCAGTGGTTGAAAATTATAGTTTAATTTCAAGTGAAAGTTGTGTACGGGTAAATATACTCTTCGACATTGTTTATTGCTCACGATAAAAGAAAAGGGGGGTACGGGTTTGATTTTATTTTATAAAGGGTAATTAATTTGGCATATTAGAACTTCGGAAATTACTGCGCTTTATTAAGTTGATTATTCCGGCATATATAGAACTGATATTTGCAGATCTCCGGAAACTAGCTGTGCGTTATAAAGATACCTATTTTATGCTAAACACACGGGAAATTGTTAATAAATCTTGTAAAAATACCTATCTTATGCTAAATACGCGAGGTCCTGTTAAAAGAGTTTTAACTCAGAGTACGGGTTTGATTTTATTTTATAAAGGTAATTAATCTGGCATATCGGAACTCCGGAAATCACTATGTTCTATAAAGTTAATTATTTTTGTCGTCTTACTAGGTTCACAGAATAATATTCGCAGAATTTCAGGAAACGGTAGAGTTCAAATTTAGTTAAACTTTCGTTTTACTAAGTATAGTATTGGCGGATCTCTGGAAACTAGCTGTGCGTTATAAAGATACCTATTTTACGCTAATCACGCGGGAAGCTGTTAAAAGATAAAGGAGTTGTTACTAACAGATTCGATTTTAAATAAGTCTTATAAAATTACCTATCTTTGCTAAAATTTAATTAATTTAACTTGGTCACATTTTAATTTTTACATTTGTAAGGCATATAATATTTCGTTATATGAAATGTTTCGATCAGACCGGGTTTATTTTAGTTATCGAAAGAATATTTAGTTTATTTTAATAATTTTTTTTTGTTTATGGTTAATAGTAAGAGTCCGTTAAAATTATAGCGAATAAATTCTGGGATTAAAAATACGTCTAGTGAAAAATATATAGCTGATCTCGCGGGGTATCAGGTTCAGCCCATAATAATCTAGATTTTCATTTCGTTTAAAATTATATAGAGTAATTCCGTGAGAATCGGGGTTTATTTACACTTTCACAGATGTGTAAATTCCATTATTCTAAAAAATTATATAAAATAATCTCGTGAGAGTCGGGACTTATTTACAATTTTACAGATGTATGAAATTTCATTATTCTAAAAAATTATATATAATAATCTCGTGGGGGTCGGGGTTTATCTACGGTTTTACAGAAGTACAAGTTTCGCTATTTTATAAAGTATATAATATTGCTTCCGTTCGGCCCGGGTTATCTTATATTGTATAGGAAAACATAGGTCCCGCGTTATTAAAACATATAAAACCGTTTCATGTGGCCGGGATTATTACGCGCGTTGGGGAAAGTCTATAAGGTAAAAATATGTTTAATTTGATTCTGGTTATTTTATATTTTATGAAAGATATTTGCCTCGCGGACTTAAACTATGAAAAATGTTTCAATTAGTTCTGGTTATACTTAGGAGTGATGTAAACTTCGCGATTGTATAATTTGGGGTACTTCGTATTGTACGAAAACGTAAATCTCGCGTATAAAAACGCGTATAAAAAAAAACGTATATCATGTATTCAAACATATAAAAACTTCTAGTACATTGTTTCGATAGACCGGGGTTGTATTATACTTATAAAGATGTTATAGGGCCTCGTTATATTGAAAATATATAAAAACCGCCTGGGGCCGGGTCTTCTTATTTATAAACTATATAAGATTTCGTTACATTTAGTTATATAAAATGCTATCGTTCGGGAATTCGCGTTTCATTTTAAGCATATATAAATATAGGGTCCCGTTTTGAGCAATGTTAGTGTTTCGTTTAGAATTCGCGCCTTCATTTAGTAAATATGAAACATGTAGATTTCAATTGGAACTATTTTAAAATGTTTCGTTTAGAAATTCGCGTCTTGTATTATAAATGTGAAAATTATAGTATTCGTTTTGAGCTAAAACGTGTGAACATAGAAACACTACAGCTTTGACCGCTATTTTGTTTACGATGCCTAGGACATTCTTGCGGTGTATTAGGCTTGATGGTAAAATTTAAACTCTTACTTTGTTTAAAATATACGTAGTGTCTCCGCCTAGATTGGCTTCACGATATACTTTATGAAATTTGTAAGTTCCGCTGTCCTAAAATTATATAAAATTACCTTCGTTTAGATCGGGTTATATCATATTCCTCGTGGAACGCGTAAACCTCGTTGTCCTGAAACTAAATAAGGATGTTTCATCTAGACCGGGTTCATTTTACATTTTAGGAAGAATATAAGTCCCGCGTCTTTCACTACATAAAATGGATTTGGTAAGATTGGGGTTGTTTATACTTGTAGAAATTACAGAATCCCGTTATTCCTAAACTATATTAAAATGATAAATTATATTAAAATGATTTAAACTATATTAAAATTTGCCGGAGGGTGGATATCAAATATTCGAGATGATAATAAAATTATTTATTTATTTTTTTTATTTATTTGTTTACGCCCATTAGGCTTTTACATAAAGAGTATAAAATAAATTTCAAAAAGCACATACATTAAAAGTTTCAGGAATAGCACCAAATCATGAGTATAAAAATTAAAAATGTAGAGTAGGTAACGAGCAGCAATGCGTATAGGCTTTTACATGAAAAAAATATATCATAAAATTAAAAGAACATACATTAAACAATATAAATTACAAGTAGCAAATTATTAAAAGTACCGGAATAGCACCAAAACATGAGTACAGAAATTAAAAATATAAAGTACAAAGCGGCAATGTGTACGAAAAATATATATTACCCACCATTACATATTAACAGCTGAAGTCAGTAACGAAGCAGTATTGCCTCTTTAAGTGTAAACTTTACTTTCTCCAGACTGTCGACGAAGATGTCAATCATGCAACCATATTCATTACATTATATTAAGAATAATATAATTTTGTTATCAATGCACAAACTTGGCAATGAACTACCTACATATGTCGACATTTTAAATCTAACTCTCTCAAAATTTAAAAAATCATTATATGATCATTTCTTTTCAAAATATTAAATTTTTATATAATGTCTTAAATTTTTATATATATAGCTGGCTATTCAAATTTAATATTGCTATATTATCGGTGAGTAAAAATTTCTGAGATCACTACTTTACACTTTTTGCATATATACTTTTTTACATATATGTCTAACCTCATTATGTTTAAACTATGTATATATACTTTTTTACATTTATACCCTTTATTTTTCTTTTACATTTAATCGTTTGTTGTATTTTAATTATGTATAAACCTGCTACTTTACACTTTTTGCATATATACCTTTTTACATATATTTCTAACCTCATTATGTTTAAACTATGTATATATACTTTTTTTACATTTATACCCTTTATTTTTCTTTTACATTTAATCGTTTGTTGTATTTTAATTATGTATAAACCTGCTACTTTACACCTTTTTGCATATATACCTTTTTACATACATGTCTAACCTCATTATTTTTAAACTATGTATATATACTTTTTACATTTATACCCTTTATTTTTCTTTTACATTTAATCGTTTGTTGTATTTTAATTATGTATAAACCTGTTGTAAAAGGCTATTAAGCCGTGTAATTAATTAATAATAATACTAATAATAATAATAATAATAATAATAATAATAATAATAATAATAATAATAATAATATTAAGAATAAAACTAAATCGGCGGACCCTAAAAGTAATATGTATTGACCTTATAAAGATGTAGACTAGTGGGGTTTTATTATAGAAGCAATCAATTCTTTAACAACAACAAGTGGACAAGTGGTTGCTTCATGGGTTTGTTAAAACTTATAAATGGATGGAATCCTAGATTCAAAGCTTAATCCCGGTATTTCGGATAAATATAAGAATATGTAACATCGGAAAATAACGGGTAACGGGTTTTATGAAAAATATCGGTGCGTATAATCATTAGAGTATGATCATTAGAATTGGAGTCTAGTCTCGATGACCCGGGAAGTACGGATACGTAAGACGGAAATAAGGACTATGTTGCAGTATTATTAAGATATATAAATACTTACAATTGTCGAGCTAGAGTCTAATTCCGGTATCTCGAGGAATATAAATTCAAGGAAAAGAAAATAATGTCTAGTTTCGGTTTGATTAAGGTATATACACCGTATAGTTGCCGAGGCTGGATACTAAGCCCCAGCTACGGAAACTTATAAGCGCGTAATGGCAGGATCAAAGGTTAGGTCGCGAACTATAGTTAATTAGGGGCCTGTGAATCGTATGCGCGTGCAAGGCAAGTGTTCGCAATCCTTAGGTATAAAGTGAGGTACATAAAGTGAAACTACGATGCACTGGAATGGATATAATCGGCGGCAGATGGGTAAGTCATGTCATCCTCTTTCCGTTTTGAGATTATAACGATATATAAAGGTGGCGCACGATTAAGAAGAATGGTCTCGGGTTCGACACCCCAGACAGAGACGGAAGAAGCGCCGACAGTGAAAGCTAACCCCTGTACCGTAAACTTTACATATGTTTTCCACAGGTGTTGTTTGCATGTTGCATCCGTACTGACCATAATAGGGGCGAATTAATTTGCCAAATAAACCTTCTCTGCATGTGTGTGAACTTCCAGGGATCGCGCGGCCCGTGTGCTCGACGCCAAACTTAATTATTCATTTCTATTTATTTATTTAATTGATGATTCATTATTAATTAGGTATTTATTTGTCTAATCATATATATATATTTATTTATTTGTTTATTTATTTATTTCTCATTCAGCCATTTGTTTATTCGTCTATTTATAAATTATTTATTTAACTATTTATTTATTTAATTGATCGATTTAGTTAATTATATATTTATTTATTCATTTATTTGTTTGATTGACTGATTTATTAATTAATTAATAATATATTTATTTATTTATTCATTTGTTTAATTACTTATTAATTTATTAATTGATTAATTAATTAATTTATTTATTTATTTATCAATTTATTTATTTATATATTTATTTATTTACGTACGCATACGTCTGTGCATCGTCGGGGGGGGGGGGGATAGTCAGATCAGCATCATCATCATCATCATCATTAGCAGTGTCCCAGTTATATATAGTCAGGAGACGTTTCAATAGCATCATCATCATCACCATCATTAGCAGCGTCCCAGTTGTATGTAGTCAGGAGGCGTTTCGATAGTATCATCATCAACATCATCATTAGCAGTGTCCCAGTTACATATAGTCAGGAGGCGTTTCGATAGTATCATCATCAACATCATCATTAGCGGTGTCCCAGTTATATATCGTCAGGAGACGTTTCGGTAGTATCATCAACATCATCATCATAGCAGTGTCCCAGTCGTATATCGTCAGGAGGTGTTTCAATAGTATCATCATCATCATCATCATTAGCAGTGTCCCAATTATATATAGTCAGGCGGCGTTTCGATAGCATCATCATCGGCCCGTGTGCTCGACGCCGAACTTAATTATTCATTTCTATTTATTTATTTAATTGATGATCCATTAATTAATTAGGTATTTATTTGTCTATTCATATGCCGCGTCCCAGTTATATATAGTCAGGCGGCGTTTCGATAGCATCATCATCATCACCATCATCAGCAGTGTCCCAGTTATATATTGTCAGGAGACGTTTCAATAGTATCATCATCATCATCTTCATTAGCGGTGTTCCAGTCATATATAGTCAGGAGGCGTTCCGATAGTATCATCATCATCATTAGCAGTGTCCCAGTTATATATAGTCAGGGGGCGTTTCGATAGCATCATCATCATCACCATCTTCTTCATTAGCGGTGTCCCAGTCATATATAGTCAGGAGGCGTTCCGATAGTATCATCACCATCATTAGCAGTGTCCCAGTTCTATATCGTCAGGAGACGTTTCAATAGTATCATCATCATCATCTTCATTAGCGGTGTTCCAGTCACATATAGTCAGGAGGCGTTCTGATAGTATCATCATCATCACTAGCGGTGTTCCAGATATATATCGTCGGGAGGCGTTTCGATAGTATCATCAACATCATCATCATTAGCAGTGTCCCAGTCATATATTGTCAGGAGACGTTTCAATAGCATCATCATCATCACCATCATTAGCAGCGTCCCAGTCGTATATCGTCAGGAGGTGTTTCAATAGTATCATCATCATCATCATCATTATCATTAGCAGTGTCTCAGTTATATATATAGTCAGGGGGCGTTTCGGTAGTATCACCAACATCATCATCATAGCAGTGTCCCAGTTATATATCGTCAGGAGGTGTTTCAATAGTATCATCATCATCATCATCATTAGCAGTGTCCCAGTTTTATATAGTCAGGGGGCGTTTCGATAGCATCATCATCATCATCATCATCATTAGCGGTGTTTCAGCTATATATCGTCAGGAGTCGTTACGATAGTATCATCATCATCATTAGCGGTGTTTCGGCTATATATAGTCAGGAGACGTTACGATAGTATCATCATCATCATCATCATCACTAGCGGCGGTTCAGCTAAATATCATCAGGTGACGTTTCGATAGTGACAACATCATCTTCATCAGTGATGGCAGGGTTCCAGTTACACATCAGTCGGAGATAATTAGGCAGATCCCATCATCATCGATGGCAGGATTCTAGCTGTACACCATTTGGAGAAAATACACCGACATCCCTGGCCAGGGGCTAGGCATATCCCTACTGTCCAGATCCACCTTTCCATCTACTAATACGAGGGGTCATGGCCTCGTGAAACCACATGGCAACCAACCATTACAAGTATTTATTTATGTATTGTATATGTAAGTATATGTATGTATATTATATTTTATTAGTATGTATCTATTCGTACGTAGTGTATGAGGGGGCTCTTCACGGGTGGCACAACACCCGTGCGGATGTCTTCCCTCGTCTGGAATGGATTGAACGTATTGATGCATACCAGATTATAATAAGTACTACCTGGGAGGGTGGTTGCAGTCACTGTAGTGTCGCGAATGGCCAATGGGCTGCAGTTGCTCACAGGCGAGGGTTGGGGAGCCTAGGAAACTCCCCTTCCCCACTCGCATATTTTTGACTTGACAGGTGGCCCGGGACCATCTTTACAGTAGCTTCAGTATATATACCGTAGTTTAACTTAGTTTAACCTGGAGGAGTTGGAATTCGGGGGGCAAACTGGCTCTGAGCCCGGACGCCAGACACTGACGCGAGGGATGGTGCGGTACTTTGCACAGAAGAGGCCCAACATGAAAAGGCGCATCCAGGCTCAGGTCAACGTATCCGGAACTCGTGTCGGGAGAAGGAAGATGGGATCAGTCACCGATGAGCCTTTGGGTACGGAGGGGCCGAATTTAAAGCAACCACAGTTTCCGCGTACACATACATTTACACATTCCTTCTACAAACCCCTTATCCATTAGAACCCAACGTACCACTAGAATGAGACATAGGGCATGATACAGGTAACGGAACTTAGGCCGGCTAGTAAATAAACGTAACAATGTAATTGATATAAAGATAATGCAGAGTAAATATAAAAGATCGTAGGGAATAAGCACAGCGAGATAACGGCGGAAGATAAAATTATTAATCAGCGGGGGCGTCGAAGACGGAATCATCCACAGGAGCGGCTACGAAGGACTCGAGGGCTTTCAGAGGATCTATGTACTCTATATGTGCATGCGCATGTGATAACGGCACGTCACTAACCTTTCCAGTGGATGGCGGTCGATCCCATACAGGTAGGACAATGGGGGATCGAGCGGAGAGGGCGTGGGAGCAGAGGATCGCGCACTCTGGAAGCGCAGCTACACCAGATGCAGTGGTTTCAGTCCGTAGGAATGATAGGTAAATAATATAGGGCCACGGAACATAGTATGTTTAGCAATTGCAACGTAGGGCTTAATTGGCGTGCTAGGTAGTTTTGTTTGCGTTTTCCATGAACATTCACGAACTTCATACCCCAGTATTTAATTTAAGTTTAGCTTGCGATAGGGTTACCACAAAACCAATTCATCCCCTATAGTTCGAAACAAAAAATTACACAACGTGAACTGGGGAGGTCTTGAATAAAACGAGGGTGTTTGGAAATACTACGTTAAAAACCGTAGAGCCTTCACCCGACGTAGATAGATAGCTTGTTTGCCTCTAACAAGGCGTAAACTCAGTTAGGAGTAGGATCGAGCTGAAAGGCGAAGAAGAGGAGCCATCACAAGTCCGATCGGTCAAACTGAACAGATTTGCATAGAAAATATATCAGCGGAGGGGAAGGGTTAAAAGAATAGCGGGGAAATATCACCTATGTTACCCGCCGGGTCCTAAAGCATACGTATGCAAAGTTTGAATCAAATCGGATAAACGGTATAGATTTGTATAAAGAACAGACAGACAGACAGACAGAAATTGAGTTTTATAGGTATAGATGAATTCGAAAGAGTAAAAAATTTTATGCAAAAATCCTCTAAACATTTTACAGTTGCCGACAACTTCTTGAAAATTTTTGGCGTAGTGGTGGAATGCGCAGAAGACAAATTTTGGGTCTCGTTGGTGGAATGGTACATGCGCAAACTTCCCCCGACTACGCCGAAAAATTTCAAGATGTTTGCCGGCTACCGTACGTGACATTTAAAAATTTCAAATTAATTAGGCATCAGTTTTAAAATTAGCTATAGTAAATTAGACGACTAAAACTTAAACAAAATTTATTTATATACAGATCATAATTTAGAGTAGCCTGTTGGTCTGAGTAGCTCATTGGTCTTGTGGTTAGGACTCTCGCCTCGTGATCCAAAGATCGCTGGTTTGAACCTCTCTCCAGACCAGCAAGTTAGCCCTATTTTTATAGCACAAGCGTTTTGCTTAGTTTGAAAATAGTAGAATATTAATGTGACACGTATTCCGTGGTGCATTTCTATTTTTATAAAAAAAATGGGTGCACGAGTCGACGCTGTCTGCCTCGTCGCACTCAGTCAGGTGGAACGCCCACGGGAGCTGATTGGTTTGCTTTATATGCCTTCGGCGCGCGGTCAGTCGCACGGTATCGGGCGTGTGTCGTCAAGAGAGAGGGGTTTGCTATCTGTTACAGGCGTACGTACTCATTCACTGGGATTATTGTACAATGGAGATCATTGGGATAATATCTTCACGATATTTTCAACTCGTTCGGCCGGGATCTTGCTCGCGTCAGATGAGATTGAATAATATTATGATTTTTTAACTTTACAGGAACCACATGATTAAATATGTTATAACAAAACCATCTCACGGCATCGTGTAACACAAATATTTGTTTTCTGTCCTCACTGTACAGCCAAACCGAATTTCAATATAATGCTGGGATCATTTACGAAGGCAGAATATAATCACTCCAAGCTATCGTCCCGACATTTTTTTTTTTTTTTTTTTTTTTTTTTTTTTTTTTTTTTTTTTTTATTTGTTTACGCCCATTAGGCTTTTACATAGAGTATAAAATAAATTTCAAAAAGCACATACATTAAAAGTTTCAGGAATAGCACCAAATCATGAGTATAAAATTAAAAATGTAGAGTAGGTAACGAGCAGCAATGCGTATAGGCTTTTACATAAAAAAATATATCATAAAATTAAAAAGAACATACATTAAACAATATAAATTACAAGTAGCAAATTATTAAAAGTACCAGGAATAGCACCAAAACATGAGTACAGAAATTAAAAATATAAAGTACAAAGCGGCAATGTGTACGAAAAATATATATTACCCACCATTACATATTAACAGCTGAAGTCAGTAACGAAGCAGTATTGCCTCTTTAAGTGTGAACTTTACTTTCTCCAGACTGTCGACGAAAATGTCAATCATGCAACCATATTCATTACAAGTTCCCAATATTCTGTGTATCACAGAATTTGATTGATAGTTAGTGTTGCAAGTGTTGCGATGGAATGTGACAATTTGTCGCGTTCTATGTGTGGAAGGGATATTATATTCGATACATGCCACAAGGTCAGGGCTGTCCAACATATTGTTTACAATTTTGTAAAGAAGAACTATATCATAAATTTTTCTTCTATCATATAATGTGAGTAAATTTAGTCTCTTCAATATGTAATTGTATTCTATGTTTTGTATTGGTATGCTTAACTTGTAGTTAATGTATTTGAGAAATTTGCGTTGGACACGCTCAATACTGTCTATATGCCCATTATAATATGGAGACCAAACTGATGAGCAATATTCTAATTGGCTCCGGACAAGAGACATGTATAACATTTAAATACTTTCAATTGATTGAAATGGGCGTGATGTCCTTAAAATAAATCCCAGCAATTTTAGAGACTTACAAGTTATCGCATTAATATGATTAGTAAAAGTAAGTTTCGAGTCGAATAATACCCCTAAGTCTCGAATACAGTCAACATTTTCTAGTTTGGTGTTACATAGAGAGTATTCAAAATTTATTTTTGATTTTAATCTAGTAAATGATATAATTTTGCATTTATTTAAATTTAAGTACAATTTATTCGTTTCACACCATACTGAAAGAGAATTTAGGTTTTGCTGTAATATGTTGCAGTCATAAATGTTGGTTACTGATTTAAATATTTTTAGATCATCTGCAAACAGCAAATATTCAATGTCATTAAATATTGTTGAAATGTCATTCACAAATAATAGAAATAGTATTGGTCCAAGATGCGATCCCTGTGGTACACCACTAGTAGCATGGAAACATTCTGATACATATGAATATATTTTTACCCTTTGCCTTCTTTCACTCAGATAGCTCGTTAACCAAGAAAGTATTTGTCCACCAAATCCTATTTTTCCCAATTTGGCAATTAATAAAGCATGTGAGACTTTGTCAAACGCCTTACTGAAGTCCGTGTAAACTGAATCTACTTGAGTTTTATTAACAAAAGATTTAATAATGTAATTTTCATACAAAACTAAATTTGTTAGGGTAGATCTATTTGAGATGAATCCGTGTTGGTACGGAGTTATTGTTTGTTTTAAAACAGGAGATATAGTATCGAGGACTAGTGATTCGAATAACTTAGGTATACAAGATTGTATGCAAATGGGTCTATAATTTTTTACATCATTATTGTCTCCATCTTTGAAGATCGGTGTTAAGAAACTTTCCTTCCATATATGTGGGAATATACCCGCTGATATGGATTTATTAAATATGATTGACAGGGGGAGAGATAGTACATCAACACAATTTTTTATAAATAGTGGAGGAATTCCGTCAGGTCCATGCCCTTTATTTACATCAAGTTTTTTAATCCCACTTATAATACTGGAAGTACTTATTGTGCAATTATTTATATTTAATGTGGTTTCAATGTTTGATGTTGCTGATGTGTGGTCGGTGTTTTTTGGTAACACAGGTACATAGACATTTTTAAAGAATTCCGCAAATAAATTAACAATCCCATCAAAATTATTACAAAATTTACCATTGTAGAACATAACATTAGGATAACTATTTTTATAAACTTTTAGGGATTTTGTATAATTCCAAAAGGTTTTAACATTTACTTTGATGGAAGACTCAACTTCTTTTATATAATTAGAGTAACACCATTTAGACAATACTTTACATTGAGATTTCCTTTACATAAAAGATCCATCACATTATGAACTTTTATTAACCTATGGCATCTTGTATATAATATATAAAAAAAATTGTTCTATTTGCAGAAACGTTGTTTGGTTATAAAATATCCTTCAGAGAAGGCAAGAATGACTCAATGATACACGGACCAGAAATGTAAGTTCTTTTTAAAAATATATAATTTATGGCATATCGATCAAGAAATGAGGCGTTAGTCCCAACCTCTAGTCAATTATCTGTATAAATTTATACATGCGTTTTTATATTGGAACACATAAATATATTTACACAGATACACAAACATATACGCACACATACACATATTTAAAAAAATATAAAGTGTAAAATTAAGCTGGATGGATAGAATGAAGACGTTATGGTTCGCATGAATCGCGTAAGAAAAATAAGTAATTATAAACATAAAAAAACCGAAAGCTTCAATATCTCGGACATGTGATATCCAGAGAAGTACGAGACTTATGTCTCATAATGCAGTAAAATATTGCCCAAGTCGGGGCCCTGGATGAAGGAGAACATCATGACTAAAAAACCTGAGATAGTGGTTTTGACTAAACTATTCCGGGCCACACAATGACGCCGAAAAGTACACTGCGCCGGGTAAATTAGCGAACGGAATAGGGCCGATGCAATTTCTGAGAAAGAGAAAAGAAAAGGGGCAAAATCCAGCTTTCAGAATCCCACTACTCACCGGACGCATGTGCACAACTTCTGGAAGGGTGTGCGGTTCCAATGTAGGTCTCCTAAGCCGCGTTCGGACACGTAATCAATAACATGACGCACATCATCCTCGCAACGAGGAACCGCCGAAGAAGAAGAATTCCAGGCCGCATTAATCATGCGGTAGTCATAAGTTTCTTTATTACCGAGCCCCATCCAGTGGACTAGAGGAAGTATCGAGATATCTCGATACTTACGTCGGTTTACCACACTACCTAGAAGGCATAAAGCTTACAATAAAGTTCTTATAGCCAACACGGTAGGATAGGGCAAGAAGAGGAAAGCAGGGGGATCACTCTCTTTACACCATCGCAATAGAGCAGATCGAGATAGGGAATTCAGCAATGGTTCTACCGAACCTCCTCAACTGTCCAGTACTGCAACGCCCATAAAACAGCACACTGTGGAATTCACTGTATGTAATGTTATTTTTAGCCAGACATATTCGATTCCTGGATTGTCTCTACATACTGTAAATTTCAGGCGCAAACAAAAACAACATACATACAATGCGCAACATGAACACAAAGGAAACCAGAACACCGCGGAGCACCGAAAGACCATCATCGCATAATTTCTCCCTGCCACTCCATCCATCGGCAAAGTTGCTGAAAGAGAAGTGCTGTGGAGGCTGATCTCGCGTCGGGTACCTACTAGCCGAAAGGCGCCGCGGTTTGTTCACATTAACGTAAACAAACCACGCGGATCTGCTGTCTTAATACGTCCCTGTCGGTCCATGTAACAATCTTCACACATACACACGACATACACATACACACGAGGTATGCGACCAGAAACACCTTAACTATCGATCAATGCACTTCCCATGAAATAACATACTTAGGATTCTTATAAATAATAGTACAAATAAAATATGAAATCATTAGAATGGTGCCGTGACCAGGAGCAATCACAAAGACTTCGCATATGTAGTGAACATATCTTCAATGGAATATGAATGTTTTATATAAGCTCCATGATCAGGAGTATTATATGACACATGACTACAGAAACAAATAAATATGAAATATTTTTTCTATGGAAAATGAAGACATACAGATAAATTAGAATTCTAGAATATCACAATGGCAGACGAAGAGTAATAAAAGTATATTTGTTGGAAAGGGACTTAAAGATCAGCCAGGAAGTGGTTCTGTTCTGGTGTATTATATTATACTCTTCTAGTATAGGTTATCATGAATATTATCAACAATCTTGACAATGTTGTACACACTTTCCATCATTTTATTCTGGTTTTGTTATCACAGGAGAGGCTTCTCCAGAATTCATCCAGCTTAATTTTCAATTAATTTTGTGTACATTGCCCATTTTTCATCGTATCTCGTGTACATCGCTCTGACCTTTTGACAAGTAAAATCATGCGCATTCCATGATTCCTTATGACAGTTTTTCAATGCAATAAAGGGATTCTACAATACTTATTTATGCCAATTGATAACAATTAGCATTAATAAGCATGGATAATAGGTGAAACATTTGCAAATACAGTACCCACGAATCGAACGCCACGTGTAGGTCATTCCATTTAAGAAAGACAATCGAATTAGTATGTGTAAGCCATGCGTACGATGCACATTGTTTTTTGTGTTGGTATTTATGGGTTTAAACATGTGGTGGACAATCATAGCTGAAATTGTTGAACGTTACATTGTGTAAAGTGATCACTTTAGCCAGCCACATGATTGGTCATAAGTCTATAAACACCCAAAAATACTACTTTCCTACCTATTTTCCCATATAAATAGCTTAGTCTCTGTGAGACATCTAAAATATATCTTGATTAATAACGATCCCTCTGGCGACAAAAATCCAGCAAGTGTGTTTTTGAAAAAATTTAACACACTCAAAATATTGTAAATATATTATGTGTTTACTAGAGTGACTGCTACGATCTACAAGCGGATGAAGGAGTTTTGGTACTTTCCAGACTTTACATACAGACACAGTAAAGAAGGCAAGATCCAAATAGAAGGCACCAAAGTCATCAGAGAGCGGTTTTCGATGATTCTCGATGTCATGATGAAAACATTTGATGTCACGAAAGGTAAGTCATATTCTAATCCTGATTCAATGAATCCCCTCCCGACAATGGCCACCATAATCACTTTTATATATTATGACGTGAGGTTCTGATGCTTCCATCAGAACTCCTCGTCACCACCAGTTTTGCTCAGTCGGAGAAGAATGGGACTCACCTTACTTCTACATTTCAAACTCAGGGTATTTCTGGTGTCGTGTACGCTGCATTTCAGCTGTCTCTCATTTTAACACATTTTAAGTTGCAACAATTCAATGACAAGGGTTATACAACAAAACATTATTTAGTTAACATGTGAATTTATTCAAATAAATTTAATCAAAAATTAATGGTGCCACAGAAGGTGACAATTTTCCATAAAATATTTTTGTGAATTTCGCACATCGAAATCTTTTTTGTACAATAAATAGAGTTGAATAATTTAATTTACCGCGCCTCGACATCATCGCTAGCGGCCGCATTAAACAAGGATGGAAAAGACAATCGAAACTAAATACTTTTATACTACTAGCGGTGACGCAGCGCTGGTGTCGGAAACGCCGGTAATCACATTCTGTAGATTCAATTAATATCAGGTCAAAATTTCTAAATCAGATTAAAAAAAAACATTGAAGCTACAATAGGCTGTGCGAATACATTCGCTTGGTGACATTGATTTCAGATAACATGTCACAATTTCTAGCATAAACACGGGTTCCGCATGTAGTTAGCAATGTTCTTTTGAAAACGGCACGACCTGATGCACTCGTTCTATTCAATTTTCGGAGCCAGATAAACTCCCAGCTCGCTCCAGGCGTGACGTGATATTGATGATTAAAAAATTTGGAATACCATGCCTGTCGTCTTCATTTTACTGGCCTTGCATCTGAAGCAGGATTGCTCCCTTATGGGTCCAGAGAACAACCCCGCCCCGAGGCTTTGGGATGCCGATGCAGATGACTTCCGGAACATCATCTCTGCAGCTGCCCCCCAGGCGTTGCAAGGGATGCACCTTTCACTCCACGCCGCGTCACCTGGCCATGGCGCGAAACGCTGGCGTGGAAGGACCCTCTCTTAACACGAGGGTTCACAGAAAGGCTCACATCTTGCGTGCGGAAGTGTCAGATTTCGAATGCGCCATTTTGAAACACCGTCCCCAACGTTCGCGACCGCCGTGAAACTATCTGCAGTAGACCAAAGACATTTATCTTTTCCCATAGAGCATTCGCGGTACCTACGCGGATTAAAATCAATTTTGGTGCAGATATTTGGTGCGGGGATCGATAAATTCATTACTTTTAGATGTTTCGCGAAGAGGTGTGACGAACAGAGGTTGCTACGTCACAATATGTTAAATTATATATTATATTGTATATGTGTAAAAAAGATATTGTCTTTTTTATAAAATATTCTTCATCAAATTTCGACAGTATTCGTATTATTCAATGTTTTTTCTCGAGGACTTTCAAACGCAAGCTTATGAATTTTTGAACAGTCTCTCATTTTAAAGTAAGATGGCGGACCAAACTTACTAACGACACTAGCCGAAATATTTATGTTAAATTTCTTCATGCATTGACGACTTTTTTATTCTAACTCACTCTCACTTACGGTACATTTATTTTATAACATCTTATATTATTGCGTATTATGACACATTAATCTTACATACACTCATCTTACGTTCCATGGAACTAAATTCATCATCCACTTCACTTCGCGCGTGCAAGCAAAGTTGCCTGGGAAAGGCTTTCCTTGCATCTCTCGAAGGTTTCGATGGACTCTGGTGTCCAAGAAACGAGCTCTTACCTTTTTTTGATCCCTCGGAAGATGTTGTTGAGTGGGGTTTGCGTGTCTGCAGCTCTGGGCAGAAACTTTCTATAAAAATTCAGAGGTCCCAGAAGCCGGCGGTTGATGGTCTTCGTAGGGTGAGATCGCATTGAAGGCCTAAATTAAGTGCAAGTGTGAAGCTGCCGTAGGTGGAAATGGTGCTGCCATGTACTGTTTGGAACGACATGTGCGGAGCAGCACGGTCCTGCTTACTAGTTGAAAAAAATGTCAACCTGGAGACGATTGAGTAGGACCGATATGGAAGGTTTTGCTCTTAGAACGGTCCTGGGTAAGCGGCGGGTACCATTCACTGCCATGTACTGTTAACGCACCCCAGAGACAGTGAAGTGGTTAGAGCAATTTCTTCGTTTTGCTTCGTCAGCGGCGTAGCGAGGAAACTGCTTTAGCATTAAAACAATGCAATATATGTATTTATATATGTATATATAATAGATATATATATATATATATATTATACATATATAAAATAGTTTTCTGGAATATCTCGCGATTCCTGTAAATGGTTTCCCTGAGCAAGACCTAGGCCGACGTTTCGACACGGTATCACGTGCCATTGTTATACATATACTATATATAATATATATATTATATATCTATATTATATATATATATATATAAATAATAATATACATATATAAAAGTAGTTTCTGGAATATCTCGCGATTCCTGTAAATGGTTTCCCTGAGAAGACCTAGGCCGACGTTTCGACACGGTATCACGTGCCATTGTCAAGGCTAAAAAGGCCTCAAAAGTTAAGGACTAGCCGTACTTGTTCGCGGGTGACATGAAAGTCTCCCACCAATAAGGGTTTGGTGGGAGACTTTTAAAGTCTCCCACCAAAGCCTGAAAGAGCCGCAAGCGGCTAGCAAGCCGCTTATTCCGACCCCTGACATAGGGGATAGAATAATTAACGAACTGGCTCAATCTATTTAACGGACTTTTCAGAAATGTTTTATTGAAATCAGATACAACTAACAGAAGATAACGCATGTATTGTAATACATTTTATATACATAAATCGTAATACGTAATACATAAATCCTTGTATTGTATAAGATTGTATTGTAATACATTTTATATACAAAATATTTAAAAGAAGTAGATTTTTTTATAGGTTTACTGGTCATCATCCAAGAAATATTTCGTTAAATTATAATTTTAGGGAATTTTTTTTATCGGTAACGGCTTTTCTGTGAAATCAAAAAAGTCAATTTTCATGAGATCCTTAACAAAATATGGAGTTTCTGTCGAAATTTACTACTAAAACTGACCACTTCTGAATTTTAAGAATACACTTAATATAAATAAACATCTGCCACGATTAATGTTGGTAGGGGACTAAACATTTAAAACGTCGCTCATTCTTTTTTATTTAGCCATTTTGCTTTTCGCATCTCTGATTACATACCGAATTAGAGAACCAAAAAGTGCATTTTATATATAAACAATTATGATGCCAACTACTTTTTATATTTTCTACAATGAATCCACTTCATTTTAGAATCGTAAAAGTATATTGTTTTGTGTTTAATATAGTAATGCTGTTCCGGACAGAACAAACAAAAATATAGGGCGGTCCGCTCAGTCCGCTCCGTCGGCCAAGAAGCGTAGTAATGGCCGAAGAAATACAGCACGGGTGTCTCGTGTCAAACAGCATACTTTCGCTGTGATGCGAAACTCGTCATAGAGAAGCGCCGGCCGTCGTCCAAAATTCTCGGCCAGAGGCGCTGAAGATCGCGGAGGCTGGATCGTAGATTCACTGCAGTAGTCAGGTCCCAGCAGAATTCTCCAATAGGTATCGGGAGATAAATAAAATGCAGATGAAAGTGATCCGATAGCGTTTAAATCACCACGCGTAAGCGTAACAGGTGACCGCTCTACAAAACCTTTTTATTATATAACGTTCTCAGATATTTACAAGATACGATATGACAGCATGTTACGTAACCCAATCAGAGCGAGCCAAATCTCCCCTCTCTGTCGCCGCGGTTTGAACCGCGACTGGCGCCATCTCGCGGCGCTTTATAGGAACTAGACCCGCGAGCGGCCGTACTGATCTCGGTCTGAAGACAAAAAAAATGGTTAATTACAGGTTTTGCATGTACCCCACAGGGCTACAAACTATGTCACGTATAGGCCTGACCTTGCATAAGGCCGTGACACAGTTCATCGGACCTGCAGGTCCTACTAATTTATGAAAATGCGTTAATTATGTCGACCGTGAAGGGTCGAAGTTAAATCAGGTCATAAAAGTAGGTAATTTAATTGTTACGCGATGCTTTCCATGATTACTGCATAGTACTCGCCCTAACGAGTATTTTGACACCACTTTCGTCTATGGACAAAGTGGTTTTTTATACTTATCGCGTTTTTAAGAAAAGTTCAAAAGGTCAATTTTTCTTCCAAGTCAAAACATGAGCCTATATAGGCATGTGTATACTCTCTGAATAGGTATTTACTTTGCGATCATGATGCAAAAAGATTCATCAAGATCGGATACTTCTGTCAAAAGTTATTTCTATTTTTGTGATTCCGGCGGAAATTTACCTCAGTGGTGGTCAGATTAAATTCATTAAAAATTAGTGACCAAATGTTTATCGATGTCTTAGCATTACCAATGAATAGGTATTGACTGGGCGCGTCTTGTAGTAATATTTTCAAGTCTGTCATGAAAATATTACTTGCGCTATATGCCTTCAAAGGGGGCCGCGGAGAAAACTTTCTCATTTAGCTTTCTCCGGCGTCCCGGTACAACTTTACATGCGTAAAAACACATTAACTTAAGAAGTATTCTTGTTGAGAACACTGTAAAAAAGGTTTCAGTTTGATTTTAAGTCTGTGAGAGCTGCAATCTCACTTTGATTAATTCCCATAAGATATTCAATTATCAGAAAAAATGTGTTTTTTACCATATCACTGCCGATAACTCACTATATCGCGCAGTGTGTGTGTGTGCATTTACTTGACAACTCTTTATTTTAGGTAAATTTCATAAAATATTTTTGACCATGTAATTTCTTCAAAGTGACCGGCAACTGATTTTGCCGGGATTTTAAAATGACTTTACTTTCAGTGTTCAACCAAAATGGTTCAGATAATAGGGCAAACTTGCGTCTTACGCAAATAAAAATACCTCCCGCTTTCTCTTTTATTGAACAATAAAATGTGACATTCCATTTTTACATACAGTCATGATGCAATTCTGTCAAGCTCTTGGATTTCAACAAGGAATTTCAAATTCTGAAATCAGAGACATTCATTAGCATTTATAATACAATATTGTGCCAGTATGAAAGACATGTCTGGATCACGCTGTACAACACATTTACATGTTCAAAGCGAGGCGTAATTTTACTTTCCGAGAGCATCATTTCTCTCGATTCATATTTTAATTGCGAGTTCCAGACCTGTCGCCCAGGTTACCGACTTAGACACGGTATTCACGCCCGACTGGGTCGGGGGTGACCAAGTGCTGATGATGATGATACCCGGTTGTCATGGCAACCAGGCATCAATGCTCTTTACATGTGGAATAAAATCACCTCCCGCTCTCTCTCCTCAACTTGGAGCAATGAAATGCGACATTTTATTACATACAATTGTGATTCAGTCTCATTGAGATCTCTGAAACAATTCAATAAATTCCATAATTTTAGAAACTCTGAAAATCTGAAAATTAAGATTTTCATATAAAATTTCTCAGTAAAAAACATATACATTTCAGCCCATGTCGTGTACGCATTTTCATCGCTCCCAGCGAGATGTGATTTTATGAAGCTACTTCATTCGCTTCCCCCTTTCTCGGTTGCCGCCGCCTGACGCCGAGACACGTATAAGGACAACCACCGCAGCCGAGAACTCGCGCGCTGTCCTCGGCACGGTACCCATCCCCAACCGGGTCACGGCGATCGGTGTTGGCCCTGAAAGGGGCCTTTGCTCTGCTTCATTCACATCAGAAATTTCTACCATTTATATGACGTGATTACGTCAACTACAGAACTCGAAAGTTCGGTTGCCTGACGGTAGGCGCAGGCTTTGTCCTGTCCGTAACAAATGCGATATTAAAGGTTTTTATGAATCTCGGAATAATGTCGTTTAAAATGATTAGCTCGGAAGGGCACTTTCTCATTGGTTCAAACGCTGTAAGGCATTCCTTTTAATCAAAAAATTTGAATTCGGAAAATGTTAGATATATCTAAATATTTATCAATATTGAAAGTGTAGGTATCGGCGCCTTTTTTTCAAATAATTTGTGCGAATTCGAATGGAACGTTGTGTCAAAATTTCAAAGCAATAGTTGAAGAACTTTAGGAGATTTACGATTTTGGACATTTACATTTTTATTTATATAAATAAATAAATACTGTACGCGACACAAAAATCGCCACGTACGCGGAGAAAAGATGGCAAAAAGTGGACTGTATTTTGAATGGGAAATGAAATCGCCTTTTTGTGTTTTTGGCGTCCCTCGATGCGATATAACCTCACCAAACAACTGTTTCACTTGGTTGGCCCCCAACGTTCGTTACTCCCGAAGTTCGGCGAAGACGAAATTAAACGAAAATTATAAAATGTACAATTAAACAACGAGACGAAAAATTGGAGCTTTAACACAAGCCTTGTCGAAACGAGAGGGGATTGGAAACAATTGAGGGTAGAACATTTTTCGATAGGAACCAATCAGTGTTGCCACATAAAAAAAGAACAATATTTGAATCGATTTCTGTGCCAACATGACGTCACGAATATCGAACAAATACAGATACATCTATTACATGCTATGACATGCATTCATCTTGCTTGCTTGTATTCACACTTTTAAAGCATTAAAGCATTCTTTCCTTCCTTTATATGTCATTTCAATAATAAATAAATATTATTAGATATTACAGATTCAGGTGAGAAGGTCCCCGCCTTTATGGATTTACTCTTGGAAGCGGAACGCCAGGGACAACTGACCAGAAACCAAGTCCTTGATGAGATGTTGAATATGTGGGGCGCTGTAAGTATTTTTATGTTTGTTTAAGTTGAGTAGCACCGAGCAATGCACGAAATGTTCCTTGACTCACTACTTCTAAAAGTAAAATAATCCATTAGAAATCACCCTTGGTTACAGCATATTTATATGTAGGCAGAATATTTTTTCTTACGAGTATAAAGCCAGCATTATGATTAACTGTAACTGGTTGCGGATATTGTATAGGAACCGTATGTTTTTCCGAGAAACGATTCTCGACGTTTCGTTGAATTCTTATTCAACGTCATCAGGAGGTAGAGGGCGGACTGATTAATGCTTATATGCACTTTTTTGTGGAGTGTTCACTTCTTCTACAAAAAAGGTCGCCAGTGTGCAATATGTACTAGTTACGTCGGCGGATTTTGACGGGTTGAATCAGTGTCGTTAGAACAGGGCGCCAAATACTTGATAGTTGTGTCATCTCTATTGAAATTGGGATGTTTGTATCTTTCAATGGACTCCCTTACTAATCTGGGTATTAGGTGCGGTTCTGTTGATAAGATTTTTGTCTTGTCAAATCAGAGAAGTGACAGAGATTCCCTTTGGATGCATGTTCGCAGATTGCCGATATATTGGAGTTGTTGTTTTTAATTGCTCCAATAAGTTCCTTCAATCGTGTAGCGATATTGCGTTTGGTTTGTTCTATGTAGAGGTAAAATTCGTATTTAATTTCGCAACCAGTTACAGTTAAATATGCTTAACGACCGTAATAACAATCTTATCTGTTTATTAACCAGCATTATGGTGATTAAACTCTACTAAAATAGCTAAAAAATGTTATACTAAAAGTTTGTTTTTATTTTATTTACTTTGGTTCTATCGTTTTTGATAAACTGTTAAGTTAATTAGGCTCGGATAATCCTGCTGAAGTTAATATATATATTTTTTTTATCAATCAGAGTGTGGATACAGTGAACAAAAATATCTTGATAACGATCCTGATGATGGCCATGCACAAGGAGTGTCAGGAAAAGGCCTTTCAGGAGATCAGAGAGTTCTACAAGGACAACAGGGACGCCCCGGTGGAGAAGGACCACTTGCAGCACTTCCCGTACCTGGACATGTGCATTAAGGAAGTTCTGAGGATTTTCCCTGTCGTGACCGTTAACTTAAGATACGTTACGCAGGAATTTGTTATGAAAAATGGTTAGTTCTGCTTTTATTTTTATTCTTAGTTCGGTGACAAATTTATAGAATCATGTAATTCGCAATTGATAGATTTCCAGAGAGTCCGTGAATCATCGAGAAAAGGGAAGTTATGCCAAGAGAAGAATAACGGAAATAATTTCTGATGTTTGTGAATTTTTTATGTGACTTCTTAATGTGAGGGTACGGCAGTGACGTGCAGCGCATACAAGCAAAAAAGTGTGCATTACTAAAGATTCCGAGAAACAAATATGAATTTAATAATCCTTATCTTGTGCAAAGGACGATTTCAAATTCAAGCTGTCCTCAATTCAAGTGCCTACTTGTGAGCGGAATATTCTCGATAGTGACATGAATTAATGTGAACCTATGTGGAATATTAGTTTTAGTGATAATTAGTGTAATATTTATAGTATATTTTTTATGTAATTGCATAATATTTGTTTATGCGTACCGCACGCCACTGGCCCGGTGATGCTAATGAAACAACGGTATCAATTCACTTTCTTTATTCTGGTACAATGCAACAATATATACATATGAATAGGCTTCAACGGACCTGCGCGTCCGTTGCGGGGTCCACGGAGGCATCTGAGCGTGGCTCTTGTCCCAGGCCACGCGCGCTATCGCGTCGCGTCGCTGCATCCGTTTCGTCGGGAGGCATCCGGCCTCTCTCTGGAACTCCTCGCTGCGGAACCGGTCACCACCAAGACTCGGTGACCGTCGATTCTCCGACTTCTTCCTCCGCTGCCAATGGCGTCACGACAGACGCAGGATATATCGCGGCCACGCAAACAAGTGGCGGGAGATTCGCTCCCGTGGGAAGGACCGACACACACTCGACAGGAGATTGGGACGAACAGCCTCGGGCGGGTGCCCGCGCCGAGGTATATTCTCTTTCTTCCCTGTGCGGGAAGCCTCTCCCCGCGCCCCTCACTTCCTCCATCAACCCGTGTTGGGTCGGATAAGCGAACTGGGAACTTGGCGCGAAAACCTTGTTTATAATTATTCCCAATGTCCGATCTTACTGCTTGCGTTATTATATCTAATATTAGTTATAAGATAATATTTACGCTATAACAAAACCTTATTCTACAATAATCATCTAATTATTATCTTGCTTAATCTACGGCCTACAATCAGATTATTAAATAACGCGGCAAATTCAGGAATGTGTTGTTTACGCACATCTGTCTTGCCGGTTCAAAAAAAAAGGTCGGTCACATGTGGGCCCTCGAACTTAAGGACGGAATTCCGAGAACAATGCGATATCGGATCGGCACAATTAACCGCGGTTATATCAATATTATATCAGCCATTTTAATGTATGTAAGTAATTGTTAATATTTAAAGCATTAACTTTGTGGTTAGACATTATAACAGAGTGTTAGTTTCATTAGTATAAACCACTACCAGATTTTAGGTCTACCTATTTCCAGACGTACCCGACTCTTCGTCAAGACCAACAATACACTACTATGTTCACAACACTATACACCACAACTGTAGTATTGTTAACTTTTTACCAACATTTATCATAAGCGTGTTAATCTTATCAAGGACAAGCATGCACTAATTCCTGATCGTTCTGTAGGCTAGTTAGTGCATACTTGTTCTTGACAAGTCCTTGACGCATGTGATAAATGTTCGATGTCGGATTTGGTTTGGTAATATTGATATAAAACATGGTGTCTACCACATTATGTTGTGTTATTATCGTACAGAAGTCTGTCCAGTGAGACTGGCCTCTGCACTATAAGTGCCCCAGTCATGTTTATGTTGGTTGATGGTTATTACCAAGTTGTCACAGGAGTTTCAGATGTGGTCATTCCGGCGAAGACCAACATTGCCTTGATGTTGATGTTGACTCACCGGGATCCCGATACATGGCCCGACCCGGATGTCTTCATCCCCGAGAGGTTCACCCCGGAGGAGGTGGCTAAGAGGCATCCGTGGGCATTCTACCCCTTCAGCGGAGGACCCAGGAACTGTCTAGGTGGGTTGAATGAACCTAAAGCATGACACAAAACTTGTTGTTCAGAGTTATCTATTATTTTCTCTTTCTGTGTTTCATTAATTTTATTTTGGTCCTTATCGCATCCCTGAAACAATGAAGTGGTTTTTGCGAACTCTTCGCTGCGCTACACGAGTGCCTTTGCTTCGTCTACGGCGTAGCGAGGAAACAGAAACATAATAAAAATGCCAACCCGATGGCGAGAGTGTAGGGCCCATATGGGAGCTTTTGCGCATAAAACGGTCCTGGGTGGTGGATCCCACTTAAGGCAATCGTCCGGCAAAGTGAGCGAATATCACATTTTTTTCTCATATCCTTTCTTACGTTTTTTATCACATTTTTGTATGGAAATGTATCACTTTAAAATTTATTCATCGGGTTACATGCGGATATTTTATTAAAATGACACAAACCGAAGTACATAATTAATTAATAAATTACCGAATCTATGATATTTTAAAAATTAAGAAAATTTCTCAACTTAGCTGGCCTTTCTGACTGAATATCCTCGTAAGATGTATTTTTTTCAATAATACTACAAAATAAACGATTATACAAAATTATTGCAAAATGTATCATTTTGCTTACTTACAATTTATGTTTTAAAAAACACTGTGTTTTTTAATTTTATTTTTTGTGTGTTTTTTTCAACTCTTTTTAAATGGTTACAACTTTTTTACTTCAAAAATCAAAATAAAAGATACTATATTTTAAAATAAAAACAAAAAAAAAATCAAAATCTTTGTCGATTTTCCTGATTTTAGATATTTAATGAAACAATACGCAGTGTCTTGATTAAATAGCTAAATTCTAAAATCTAGAATAAGTTTTTTTTTATATTTATTTTAAAATAATAATGTATTTTCCTTTAATTTATCTAAGAAAAAGATTTTACAACTATCTAAAAAGGGTTGAAAAAAATACACAAAAATAAAATATTTAAAAAACAGTGATTTTTAAAACATAAATTGTAAATAAACAAACTAACGGAGTTAGAAATAATTATAATAAATAGGATAATTGTTTACTTTGTAATATTATTTTATAATATAATAGTAAATTATTAATATAATAATAAAAGAAAACGACATCTCACGAGGCCATTCATAAATGGCTCACAAAGTGGAGCAATTTTCTTCATTTTTAAAACATCGAAGGTTTGTTAATTTATTAATAAATTATATCATTTAGTTTGTCTCATTTTAACAAGATATTCGTGTTTAAAATATATGTAACCTAATTAATAAATTTTAAAATTATATATTTCCGTACAAAAATGTGATAAAAAACGCAAGAGAAAATATGAGTAATTTGCTTACTATGCTGGACGATCACCTTAATAAAATCTGTAGTTCTTCAAATTCCTATTTATAAGTTGCGCTTCAAAAATAATTTCGTTCCATGCGACAGTCCAGCGTGTAACGTCACTAGTACAGTTGCCGGCAAACTTCTTGGACATTTTTCGGCGTGGTGGGGGTATGCGCAGAAGACAAATTTTGGGTCTCGTTGGTGGAATGGTACATGCGCAAACTCTCCCCCACTTCGCCGAAAAATGTTCAACATGTTTGCCGGCATCTGTATCTGATACGTGTAATATATTTTTCAAGATAACGACTTTTTCTTCTTCTTCTTCCTTTTAAAAGACCTGTGTGGTTTGTTCTCCAGAGGATAGGTCTCCTGTGAGTTGGATTCCCAGCTGTCCTTCCATCTTTTGGGACTCGGGGGCGGGTTCCGCGAGGGTGACTATGTAGTGCGACAAGGAGTCTGGTGCTATCCATTCCCTGGGCATGACCATACCTGTCCCTCCTTCGCTGTCTACTCCATCGTACAATGTCCTCAGCCTCATATTATTATTATTGATAATGGGAAAGTAGCTTAAGCTGATAGGCCCATATCACTGTCTCTCATTTGAATATCCAGCCTATTTTTAAATTGGTTGACACTGGCTGTGGCTGACACCCTCAGGCAAACTGTTCCACATATTGACCACTCCATTGCTTTTAATGCATGCTTTCTTGGATTACACGAGAACCAAAACTTGTTCAACTTCAGGTGATGTCCTTGAAGGCCCACATATTTAATGCAAACATATCTGTCATATTAGGAATATTGTAGTAGCCCGATAGAATCTTGAATGTCTCGATGAGGTCACCTCTCGCTCGTCGCTCCTGAAGAGTGGGCAGTTTCAAGACTCTCAGCCTTTCCGCATATTCCAGGTTTTTAAGACCCAAGGGCAATTTTGTGGCTGGTCTCTGAACGTTTTCCAGTAAAACTACATCTTTAGCAAAATATGGATTCCAGATCTGAGAGGCATATTCGAGGAGAGGCCTCACATATAATCTTCTCACCAAATACAAAATAGAGTTAGCCTTCTTAACCACCTATATACCTCTCTTATTCTGGTGTTCCTCACGCGATCCCCCAGCAACTTGCCTGTTATCGTCTTCAATGTCTTCATCTTGGAAGTCCTCAATATATCTTTAGTTCTGATTATTATTAGTTGCTGTTTACACCAGGATAACAGTATTTAGGATTTCTAACTTAAATCAGTGTCATTTTGGTTTGAGTGACTTCACAACCGGAAAGAAAATATTGCATTACACGAGATTTTAAGCATGAATTTTTCGACCTTGGAACCCACACACTTTATAGACGTACCACTATAACTTGGCGTGCGAGGAGGGCGTCCCTAACGCGTAACAGAAGTTGTCAGGGTGTAAATTTATTACACAATACATAACGTACAGAATGTCCGGTGACCGGTGTCGTATTAAATACAGAAATTTGGTCGGGCAGCACTAAAGAAACCATGCAGTAATGGCGGCCGTTCTATCTGTCAAACTTTCAGACGTCCATTATTCGCTTTTTCAGCTTCGCAAAATTTTAATACTTCATTGGCAATTGTTCTTGCACCATCCCGGACTGTTTAGGATGTTTTGGACAGAATAATTCAGTGTACATTGGCAATCAAGATGTCACAGCTCCCGACCAAACACAAAATTGAACTGAATGACAGGGCGAGGGGTTACCGCCGGGTGCGGGCGGGGCGGGTTTTAGTTCCAAATTTGCCGCACGCCAAGTTACGTTGGGCAAGCAATACACTTGCGCAGTGATTTTATATCTCATAATAACCTATTCATTTATTAATCTAAGGGGTTACAACACTCTGGGAGGGTAAAATTTTGGTGGAATTTGGGTCAAATTTTACAAAAATAAATGTAATATTGTCACGGAACATGCCTGTGACGGGCAATTGAAACACTTGTCTGATATTTGGCGATATTTGAATGTTTCAGGTCAGAAGCACGCTGCAACCGGTGCGAAGACCACCCTGGTGTACATCCTGCGCCGGTTCGAGCTGCACTCCGACTGGAAGCTGAAGGACATGCCCAGGGCATACGACGTCAGTTCTCACTCCCCTTGGGGCTACAAGGCCAAGTTCACGGAGAGAAAGTGGTGACAGGCTCGGACCTCTGGGGGCTAGGTCCTTCGAACATGCCTACTCTGAAATGGTTGAAAACTTGCACGTTCAAAGGGCGGTTATATCACTTACACGGGGTGCCTCGTAGCTAGTAGCAAGAGCTTCGCAGGTAGATTCCTGCCTTGATAATGAGTCGAAAAATTTCAAGCAACCATCGGCAGTTATGGAGATATTCAATATCAAATTTGCATTTTTAAAAATGTTTCTCGCTTATTTTTTGCAAAAAGTTGAACCGTCATTGCAGTTATTTATATCATTTGATTATGAAAAATTCATTCGCTTTAAAGGTTTATAATTTTATTTGAGTTGTACTGAAGCAAACAAATTTATTGTAATCGATACAAGGTACTGTAATAATAATTCAACTTTTTGCAAAAATAAGCCAGAAATATTACCAAAAAAATGCAAACTTTAATGTCGCTTATCTCCGTAACTGTAGAAAGAATTTTCCGTAAAAAATTGGATGAAGAAAAAAATATAATACCATTACATACTTATCGACGGTTCCTACCAGACGTCTACCAAAAAATCATTTTAACTTGTTTGTACCAATACATATAAAATACCCTGATCCACAATATTAAATCTACTCTTTACAGAACAAAAAAAACAAACAAACCCCCGCGCCGCGTCACCGCAGCGGTAGGCAGAAAGGATAGAACGCCGTAGTCTTCTGTCTTGGCACGCCACTTTTGCTTCGGTTGCATTCGTTCATTCATGCTCTACGGTTGCTGAGGTTTTTAACAGAGCCATACTCCAATATTTCGACGGCTCCTACGTATAATATCGTAACCCACAAAATTCAATTTTACAGGAGAAGGATTTGAACATATTTTCGTCCGGTATAAATCTAAATATTGCCCAATTTTTTTGAAATTTCGTTTCAATATTTTACTTTACACTGTAGTTTCATAAATAATCACAAAAAAGTCGAAATTATTAAAGGTTTTTGTAGAAATGCACATACGATATTATACTCCGGAAAAGACGCGACGTAAAATATCGTATAAATGACTTACAACATTTTACTTCGGAAAAGACGCGACGTTAAATAACGTAAGTGTTACATACGATAATTTTCTTATGTTATTTTCTCACGCATATTATCGTAAGTGTTACATACGATAATTATCTTATGTTATTTTCCAACGTATGTTATCGTAAGTGTTACATACGATAATTATCTTATGTTATTTTCCAACGTATGTTATCGTAAGTGTTACATAAGATAAAATTATCTTATGTTATTTTCCAACGCAAATTATCGTAAGTGTTACATACGATAGTATACTTCGTAAAAAATGTGTGATTGTTTGAGATACGATAAAATACGTCCGAAAAAAACGTTATTTATTGCAAATTTTTTTTTTCTTTCTTGGAAATAAAGATATAATTAAATACATAGGAAATACACAAAAAACTAAAAATCGTGGGTTACGATATTATACGATTTGTAGCGTCCGATCGTGCGAGGTCGTTCGCGGGTGCCCTCTATTTCAGCAGAAATAAAGAGCATTCGCAAACAACTGAAAAAAAAAGGACGTAAAAACGGATAAATACGCTCATTTTGCATGTAAAGCCAAACTTTACTCTTTTTTGGGTGATAAAATAACTGGTACTTTATTCGAACCGTCTGAACGTACGGAGACAAAGTCCGACACAAATATTGAATATTAAGAAAACCTTACCTTACCTTAAAAAAATATTTAAATTATTTAAAACCTTAAATTGTTTTATTTGACTTGTTTCAATGTAAATTAATTTTTAATATTCGATATAACTCACTGCAGGGATAGTTGAACGTTTTGCGGAAAAAAGCCGGAAACGTTGAAACAAAAATAGAAACTCTGATGACGCCGTAAGTGTAAAGACTATTTTCTATCCACAATTGAATGAAGAAGACTCCCCGTAGTTTTTGCTACTAGCTACGAGACACCCTGAATATATGGCGACGCAGGATATCTCCTCCCCTCGCATGTCGTACGAGGAGTAGTGATATCGCGGCTTTTCCATATCTAACGATTCTATTTAAAGTGGTATGAAGATTGCATACTGTATTTATTTTGGTTAAGCAGACGTAATTTATTTAAGTATTTTCATGTCTTTTGGCTCATAGTGACAGCCTTAATTAATTACGTGTTTACCGCTTACTGTATAGTAATATAATTCATCATCATCATCACTCTCGGCTCTACGACCCCCGGTGGGTCTTGGCCTCCTCAAGAGTCTTCCTCCACTCATCTCGGTTTAGTGCCAGCTCTCTCCAGTCCAGAAGCTCCAAGGCAGATATGTTTTTGAGAACGTTGTCACTCCATCTTAATTTTGGCCTTCCTAAGCTCCTTCGCCCTATCGGTCTTGAGTTCAGCAGGGATTTTGGTGCTTAATCTCTCCACATGCCCCAGCCACCGAAGTCTTCCCAGTTTTATAAATTTGATGACGTTTAGCTCCTTAAACAGAGTACAGAGCTCATTGTTGTAATAGTAATATAATTATTGTTTAATATCGGTTGTGGATTATAATATTTAAATATATTTTTGTCCTTAACGATCTTGATGTTGTTAAATAAACTAAATTAATAATATTATAAAATAAATCATAATATCACGCAAAATGTGTTTTATTTTATTTCGTAGCTGATTTTCCTCTCGAAAAACCATCAAACTTAACGTAGAACGGTTAGAAGTACAAGCTTAACAAAGGTCAGTCCTATGCTTAACTTATTTAACCTAGTGGGATAATTAGGTGTGATTCAGCAACTAGTCTCTGGAATATTCTAGAAATCGATTTAGTTCCAAGATCCCGACTTAGGTCGACCTTCACCCATCTGTTAACCGAATGAAAATTATTTTTTAGCCATCATAATACATTAGCAAACATATAGCAGACGGGTTGCCTGGTGAAATTAAGTCAAGCCTACCTTTAATTAAATTATTGCAATCCATGTTTTTTTTTTTACTTTTTCACTTATTTGTTAACCAAACGAAATCAATACTGATTGAGAGTAGGAAGCATAAGAAACAAGAAACGGTTGGGTTGTCTATCGTTTTCTGGTCCACACTACAGAGTTGTCAAGTATAAACTGATCGACTTATATGCTCCATCGAGGTCATCAAGGCACAGAGCATTATTCTATTATAGTGGAAATGTCAGAACTAATGCATTAGCAAACTCTGTAATTCCCAGATTACACTCATTAGGGAATGAACATGCAGAGGCGGCTGACATTTTTGCTGATAGTATAACTGTTTATAGGACAAAGCTGATACAATTGTTTACATCTCAACGAAATGGAAATGGACAATAAATTTTGCTATTTTACCTTTAACTATTATTATTTGTACCTTTAACTTTATTATTATTTTATCTTATGTTTTTCTGTATTATTATTATTACCTTTTAACTATTATTATTGCAACTTTTAACTGTATTATTATTTTAACTGTCTTATGTTATTTAAATAAAAATATTCTGTATATTTGTAAAAGCCCATAAGGGCGTTAAATAAATAAAAAAAATAAAAAATAAAAAATAAAATAAATAAAAAAAATTAACAGGTTAAATTAAACTACTTATATATATTTACACTCATCTGTTTTCTTATTGAAATTTATATTAAAATACAGGTAATTTTATTAAAAACACGATGGTATTAGGTTGTCTAGGTAAAATCGGCCAAATCGCATTTTAAAACAGTGCGCGACAGAGAAGCAATGCACGTATTATTCAGTGCGATAAAAGAGAACGCGGCTCGTCGTCTGCGTTGGGAGACTTGGATTATTTCCGAAGCCGTCTCTCATCCAATTTCCTAGGTCATACGTTATAAAATCTACAGATGGGATGGAGGATTTCTATCCTGAAATAGGACTCTTATAAAATTTGATAAATCGCGGATTCCAACTGCTGGTAGGTGAAGAATGTTCTTAGGTTTTCACGGCCACTCAGAATTTTCACGTTTGTGTTTACTGGGGTATTATGCCGTGTTGTTACGACCTTTCGGGCCGGCGTTTCGGATCCCGTTGCAGGGTCCATCATCAGGGCTGATGTGTTGTCTTGAATGTTGGTGTTGTGGTTAAGTATCGGCTTGCAATACCGTGCCGAAGTCATGATGTGTTGTATTGTATTGTATGTATGATTCATCTGTTGTCTGATCACTATCTCTGCGGAGTCTGCGACGAGAATGACTTTGAAGCGCCGGATACCAAGATGTTTTTAATTTGAGACCATCATCTCTATTAATGTTTATCGGATGCTTGTAGATTTCTAGTGCTTCCTTGATAAGACGCGCATGGTGACTCTTAGGCTTTCCAAGGATTTTCGGTTCGAATGCAAAATGATGGCCGGTATCCAGAAAATGCTCAGCCAGTGCTGATTTTTCTGGATGACCGAGTTTGCATGCCCGTTTGTGCTCGTTGACCCTTTTGGAAATGGTACGCGCCGTTTGCCCCACATATACTTTATCGCAGTCTTGACAATCGAGTCTATACACACCGTCTGTTTCTAAGCGATCTCGATCCTTCGCTGATCTCAACATATCCTTAATTTTGAAGTTGGTACCAAAAACTGTCTTAATGTCTCTTTTCTTGAGAGCTCTGGCAATTCTGTCTGTAACGCTTTGGACAAAAGGCAGAAAGGCGATGCCTTTGCACTCAGGTTCTGTATGTTTTTAAAAAAAATGCTGGTAGGTAAATATGAAATAACGAAACAAGCATTGAAAGCCAGTTCCCTCCAGTCCTTTCCGAAGAAAACGAACACCAGACAGACATGCCCTTAACCCATGATTCAGGGAAGAAATTTGAAAACGCATTAATAAATTCACAATTTTTTTATACTTACTTTGAGTTAAATAGCTAATTTAAAATTTATACTGAAGCTGGAAAACATGGAGAAGTTTTATTTATGCGATTTTCTGATACTAATTTGGTCCGCCAAAAGAGATAATGCTGCTGAAAAATTGAAAAAAAAAAACGAAAATCCAATTTTAAAGAGTGTAATTTTTAAAGTGTAGGATACTCACCTTTACGATATTTTATATAAAGTAACAACTATGAAAGAGTTAAGGTTATTATTACGGTCGTTGGACATATTTATGTGTTATAAAGATATAATTAAATTAAATAGAAAAACAACTATCACTTTTTTTTGCATTTGATTTATTTACTTATTTTATTTATTTATTTATTAATTAACGCCCTATAGAGCTTTCACAACAGATAGGTTAAGTGTATATTAACATAATTTAACAGAATGTATAGATTAAAGATAAAAAATCTTATATATAAAATAATAAAAAAATAACCCATAAAAACCAAGTTTTTATTATACTCCCTTTCTCATGTAAATGAGAATAGTGGAAATTGGTTTGGCGCTTAACCTACGCGTTGGGCTTCGGTCGGGCGACGCTACGAAAGGGAGTAATAATTTTTTTCCAAAAATCCAAAATTATACTATAATCAGGTTTAGTGTCTACCAGATGCGTCGCAGTCCCTTCATAAAACTTAGTAAGTTGTATGAAAAAAAACATTAAAAATTTCTAAACATCCAAAATTGTACTATAATTATTAAATTTTTTTAACGAAAATTTGATAGATCTTCTTGATCATCGCCACAAGTCTGTCTGCAAAGTTTCAGCTCGATTCGATCACGGGAAAAGGGTTAAAAATCGATTCAAAATTTTTGCGTCAGACAAGCAACCAGACGCTACGAGTTAAAAGAAAGGGAGTAAGAAACTAACCCATAAAAACCAAGTTTTTATTATACTCCCTTTCTCATTTACTAGTGGAAACTGGTTTGGCGCTTAACCTACGCGTTGGGCTTCGCGACGCTACGAAAGGGAGTAATAAAAAATTTCCAAAAATCCAAAATTATACTATAATCAGGTTCCGTGTCTACCCACGCGTTGAAATATTAAGATTTTTCCGCATGTCTTTCTAATTGATTAATTAATTTGGTATTAAAAATTTCACAGAACTTTGTTCTGAAAAATTACAACTTCTCAAATATGAATGTGTTCTTGAATATATATATATATGTATATGTATATATATATCATATATCTATATACATATACGGACGTCGTACGCAGGTGGGACTGCCACATTATATGCCATTTCGTCCATGATGGTACGCCCAATAGGGACGAGGAGAGATATATAGAAGAGAGAAGAGAGATAGGAGAGAGAGTAATATAGGGAGATAGATAGAGAGAGAACGACAATTCTTGTTTTTTTTTATTACAAATGCCAGTGGAAATAAGTTATAATAGCAACCTATGATTAGCCCGATTCTCCTGGGATGTAAAAATCAGCAAATTTTACCCCAACCACAATTTTCAAGTTGAAATTTTTCTATACAGGACGTTGGATACTATAGAGAATTTTATATAGTAATTCCAGATTTTTTTCTGGGTCCTCCAATAACGCAGGTAAAAAAATTTTCAGTTTTTCCGAGGGGCGGTGGTTATTTAAAGTTAAGCTAATCATATTTGAACATTTTATATAAGTTAAAATATTTATATATTAGGTCCTTACATATGAATTGCGTTTAGTATTGGGAGGAACAGTATAAAGTCGATTTTTAATATAATATTATGTATTAATCAAGTAGTACCTTGCTATCTATGCACTTTGCCATTCTCATAGGAGTTCATCGATCCCCTTTTACTAATAAAAAAACCATCGGAAAGGGAATCAATAAAATCTTAGAAGGCGGTTTGGACTGCCCCATCGGAGTTGAATTTTTTCCTTTGCAAGAAGTTATCCAAATTTCGAAAAAAATGGTAATTTGTTGGGGCAAGGTCCGGAGAGTACGGTGGATGTCTTAGACATTCCAATTGAAGCTCCTCTAATTTGGTAGCCGTCTGTTGTGCAGTGTGTGGTCTAGAGTTATCATGAAGCAGCAGTGGCCTAGAGCGATTAACCAGCCTCGGTTGTTTAGCAGCTAGCTTTTCCATCATGGTTTGCAGTTGCTGACAATAGAAATCTGCCGTAATCGTCTGGCCAGATTTAAGAAAGCTGTAGTGAACGACACCAGCACTAGTCCACCCAACGCTCACAAGTAACTTTTTTGGAGTCAATTTTCGCTTGGGTCATGGTTTGGCTGGTTCGGCAGGGTTCAGCCATTGCGATGAGCGCTTCCGATTATCGTACAGGATCCACTTTTCATCACAGGTAATGATTCGATTTAAAATCCTTTCATTATTGTGCCGGTTGAGTAATGCAATGCAGCAGTCAACGCGCGTTTGTTGATTTGCTTCACTCAATTCGTGAGGTACCCACCTTTCAAGCTTTTCACCTTACCAATTTGCTTCAAGTGGATTAAAACAGTTTTATCACTAACACCGCAGCCTGCAGCTAACTCGGATGTGGTTGCGATGGATCCGCTTCCACAATAGCCTTCAATTCTTCATTATCAACTTTGGTCTCCGGCCGTCCACGGGGCTTGTTCTGCAGGTCGAAATTTCCAGAACGAAAACGTTGGAACCAAAAACGCACTGTGTTTTCTTTTGCGGCACCATCGCCATACACATCATTAATCCTTCGAGCCGTTTCTGCAGCACTGGTGCCACGGTGGAACTCGTACTCGTAAATAACGCGATATTTCAAGTTTTTCATTTTGTAAACTGAGTGACGCAAAGAAAAAAACAATTGAGGAAAAAACAAATGAATTATAATTTTCAAAACACAAATACATGAGTAAATAGCTGTATAAATTTGGATTTGGAATTCCTAACCAAAGAGAAGATATTTGAGATCAAATTTGCCAGTACGGCAAAACGCCAATTTCATATGTAAGGACCTAATATATGTCATTGCTATATGTCTTGTTATGCATTGTCAAATTGTATCGATCTAAAGTGTTGGTTTATTTTTTTCTTTAATTGTTGTAAGTCATCGATTTTCTTAATATCTGTAGGTAGGTTATTGAAGTTTTTTATGCCCAAGTATATGTAGTTTTGTTGACACAGTTTGGTATTATATTTTGGGATTTTAAAATTATTTTTGAATCTTAATGATGTGTTTTTTTCAAATTTAGCAGTTATGTTTTCTTTAATTAGTTGTATATTTGACGTTTTTTTGTAAACATTCTCTAACTTTGGAACTTGGTTAATGTGTTAATGACATACTTAAATGTACAATATGATAACATCATTAAAAAGTAATTTACTCACTATAAAATTATACGGTTGTAAGAGATCGTGTCGCCCCATAAATAAATTGGCATTTCTTAATTAACCCCTAAAATATTAAAAATTAGGGCCCCTTGGTGACCAATAAAATACACTTTCAGAAGTGTAATGCTACAAGGGCTAAATTAATGCTTTACAGGCCACAGTACTGTTTAGCACAAGTGAAAAATAAGGCAGGTATTATGATATAAATACAATATGTATAAAAATAAACACATAGGTACAATGCGTTACATAAATATACATGGACAAATATATTTATGTATATATATATATACATAAATATATTTGTCCATGTATATTTATGTAACGCATTGTACCTATGTGTTTATTTTGATACATATTGTATTATAGATATAATATATGTGTGTATACAGGGTTATTTGTAAAACATTAATAACCTCACAAGACTATATTTCTGCCTTGATTATGTGTCGAAAATGTTCAAGCTATTATGACCTAATATCAATAGTTAAGGAGATATGCGACATCAAAGTTTGCATTTTTTTTCAATATATCTGACTTATTTTTTGTAAAACGTTGAAATATCATTACAGTAACTCATATCAATTACGAAAAATTCATTCTTTTCAATACAAGTTCAATAAAATGATAAAAACGCTGAAAAAAATCCAATTGGAATGTTTTCCAATTGGAATTCGAAGGTTTTTATTTGACTTGTATTAAAGGGAATGAATTTTTCATATTCAATATAAGTTACTTTAATGATAGTCCAACGTTGTACAAAAAATAAGTCAGAAATATTGAATAAAAAAATGCAAACTTTGATGTCGCATATCTCTTTTACTATTGATATTAGGTCATAATAGCTAGAACATTTTCGACTCATAATCAAGGCAGGAATATAGTCCCGCGAGGTTATTAATGTTTTACAAATAACCCTGTATACTAGATGAAAACCATCAAAATGACTGAACATTGGTTCGCGACGTTCGCGTCTTTGCTTAGCCCTGGTATATATTTATAGCATCTTTTTGGCGGTCCACGGAGAGGCTCGAGCTTGCTGACCCGGGACCTCATTTCCGGCAGCTTAATTCGAAAGTTGCACGTAGTTAAGTTTGTTTAATTTTGTTTTCATATTGGTACTCAATTATTTATTCATCTCCTATATATTTATTGTTTATTTTGTTGACGTCTTTACTTCAATTTATAATTTTTTAGTATACGTTACATCCCGATGAAGGGACCATTAGCCACAAAACATGTTGGTATTTTCAACATATATTAGTGAAGTTAACAAAGTATCCCCAATAATAGTAATTTCGAATGTCCATCTGTAACCGTAACTAGAATTCAATAGCTGATCTCATTCGGTGTTCAGAATCAAATAAAATGAAAACATTCCGTTTTCAAAATTAACTTTTAGATTGATTTCCCAAAACACTGTTTTGATTTGACTGTATTTCACGTTTTTCCTAAATATTAGAGGTTTTATTGGTTTGTGGTTTTTAGGAATGGGTCAATTAATAATGTATACTTGTACATAATTGCTTACTCACTCATCTTCAATCTGTTTATTTTTGTTATAGTTTCCAACGTACTCTATTTTAGCCCAGTCCATGTCGAGAAACTGAACGGTGCACATTTCGACCAGTTCACAAAGTTGCATTTCGTGTCCACTTTTGAAGTAGAACGCTGAACACCAATCGGTTCATCTAACTAGTTTTGTTTCGTGACCATTTTGAGGGGCACTCCGTTTTCGAATTCGTCCAGATCCCCCAGCTGTTTCGGAACTTCAAGACCTCTGGCGAAACGCTGGTTGCAACTAAATAGTTCATTGATTGAATATAAATTAAGCCAATATTATGATGTTTTTGGTCTGCAAAGGTACAACCTTCTAACTCGAATGCGATTTACTATTAAATTATGGTTGTAGGCATTTGGTGTTAGTATTTTCTAATTGAGATTAATAATATATTTTTTATATTTTGAGATATATAATATGTTTTTACTCCCTTTATATTAACTCGTGTCGTCTGCTTGCTTGCCGTCAACAAAAACTTTGGATTGATTTTTGACCCTTTTTCCGTGATCCAATCGAGCTGAAACTTGGCAAGCAGACTCGTGGCGACGATCAAGAAGATTTATCAAATTTTGGTTAAAAAAAATAATAATTATAGTTAATTTCGGATTTTTAGAAATTTTATTGTTTTTTTCAAATTAGAATCATTAGAAAAGTTTGATTAGCAACGGCGCGGCGGCCCGATAACGTCGCGGAATATTTTCTAAATTTGAGTTACTCCGTCGGTATAATAGGTACATCACTACGAATTTCGAAAATTTACAAAACAATTGGTTCACAGATGATAGCAAAATTGGGTTTTTTGGGAAAAAATCAAAAAAAAATATTTCTTTTAGATTTCTGCTTAGTTTTGAAGAATTCTACATTACTCAAATCTGATTCTGACTAAATCATTTGATGCTGGAAATTCATAAGGTACGATATTGATGATAATTGAATCTATCAAAATCTTGACATCATAAAACATCTGACATTTTAGAAATATATTAAATTTCTGTAAGTTTAGTGTTATGTTATATGTTTTAATTCGTCTTTAAGTATTATTATATTTTACAAAGAAAGGAAGTATAGTAAAAACTTGGTTTTTATGTTTTTTTTTATATTTTACTAATCGAGTTTCGAAAGTATTAAACTGACTATTTTTTTTATTTTTTATTTAGTTCACCACAAACACAGACATGATATGCTCATATGTTTTGTGCATTATGATATAACACAATGTCATCTAAATAATGTCATATAATGTTACTCTAAAAAATAAAAATAATAAATCATTTAGTTACTGACATAAGGATCCGGAGTTTACTGTCCGTGTATTTTTTTTTCTACATTTGAATACATTCAGTTTTTTATTTCTTCACCTGTCGATGAGAGATACTGACATTCTCGAAACTTTAGTAGCAAAATATTAAAAAATATTGTAAAACTCAAGTAGCGATATCATAAATAATATATTTCTAAACTACATTTTAGATCACCAGTTGCAACAAAAATTATAATATACATTTCTAAAAAAATCTAAATAATACAGCATATTTTTCTTAGATTAATAATCTTTAAGTTACATATTCCATTTGATAATCTTCACTACAGTTATTTAAGGAAATTATTTCATTTTACTGTCCTTTCGCTGCGTAGAAAAGTGGAGATTGTTGATTGTACAAGTTCGGTGAACACGATAAATTATATCTTCTTCTTCAAAAACAGCAAAATAATTTTGTGGTGACATTATTAATTATCGTTACATGCACATGTTTCTCGCTCTTATTTTACGAAAAACTTTTGTACGAAAATATTGCGTGATTTTTAATGGTAATGATTTTAATTCTGTGAATTTGTTTGGAATAAGTTAGAGATGGGTAAGAGCGTTCATGAACGAACTGTTCTATATGAATAGTTCACTTTACTGAATGAATGAACTGTTCAGTTCACTTTAGTGAACTTCTTCTTATGGTGCCATCTCCTATCGGTCAGCGATCACTCTGGCGATTACAACTTAACCGCCGCACGGAACAACTCAGTCGAGTTACACTTATACCAGTCCTTCAAGTAACCATAAGATTACCACTTATTTTTCCTTAGATTATAAGTTGGACTATATGTTGGTCCTCTCATAATATATCCGAAATACTTCAACAGTACTTCTCGGTATTTTTCCATACACTGGAGGCCTTCAAGATTCGTCGCTCTATCCACTCAGGAAACTTTCAAAATGCGTCTATAGAGCCACATCTCAAAAGCCTCGACTTTGCGGAATTGTTCATGGTTTAGTGTCCATGCCTCCATCTTATAATATAAGAGAAAGGCAGAAATATAACACCGAACCATAAGCATTCTAAGTTGTAGGCTTAGATCACGGTTAGAAAATCACTAACACTAAAGATGATACAAATAATGAGGTGTATAAAATGAGGCATCAAAAAATGTAATTCTCTACGTTACAATGTCCGATATTAACGCTACCAGATGTCTCAAATAATTTAAGAAGTAAAAAAAACATAATTCTATATTTAATAATGTCCGTCACTAACGTTAATAAATCTCTACGCTACTGTAGATGTAGGGTCATAGCTAGTAAATATTGTAGCTAATTTTTCTACCCTATATATTAAGGCGGCAATGTAGATGAAACGTTCGCGCCTAGTTAATTAGATTTTTCAAATATCGAGTAAAATATTTACAGGGTCTTTTTTAGACTTTTTTTACCCTTCCGAATTCATGTAAATCTGATGTTTTATTACAGTTATGTAGTTTGTAAAAGTTTCAAAACTATTCATTAGGTGCACTCGTAATAATAGATTAGACGGTTTAGCCAAATGTAGAGTTATTCTATAGTTAGTTAGAGTATCGTAGACCCTAAGGAATAGGAAGAAAAAAAAACAAGTCGGCACACCAGTCTCAAGCTAGGAATCTGGAACCTTAATATTTTTTATCATTTTATTTTATACAATACTAGCTGTTGGTAACCGGCGTTGCACGGGTTAAGGGTCAAGTTGAAAATAAATTTGTGGGGGAAAACAAATATTCCATTGTTTTGCAAAGTTGTTTGTTTTCCATTTAATCAAGGCTGTGATGGATAGGATGTCTTTTAAAGAAATACGGCATATTTTTTCCGTCGGGAATATGAATACAAAATTTGGGTCTAATCGGTGAAGCGGTGTAGATTTGTAAAGAAAATATATCTGGGGAGGGGATGGGTTAGAGAGGGAAGGGGAAATGTGGTCTTTATTACCCGACTGATCCTAAAGAATAAGTTTGCAAATTTTGAATCCGATCGGCCAAATGGTACAGATTTGCATCAAAAATATATCAGGAGGAGGGAAAGGGGCAAAAGGGGAGGGAATAAATGTCGCTTATGTTATCCACCGGGTCCTAAAGAATAAGTTTCCAAATTTTGAGTCCGATTGGTCAAACGGTAATTTGCATCGAAAATATAACACAGGGAGGGGAAGGGATAAAAGAATAGGGGGGAAATGTCACCTATGTTACCCGCCGAGTCCTAATAAAAATGGTTCCAAATTTTGAGTCCGATCGGTCAAACGGTTCAGATTTGCATCGAAAATATATCTGAGGGAGGGAAAAGAATAAACTAATAGGGGGAAATAGGGAAATGTTATTTATGCTACCCGCCGAGTCCTAATGAATAAGTTTCCAAATTTAGAGTCTGATCGGTTAAGCTGTACAGATTTGCATCTAATTTTTTTGGCTTAATTTTGTAAATTAATGATTCTTCCATTGAAAAGCCCCGGGTACGAATGAATACAATAATATATATTTATATGATTAACATTAATATACTTTTAATTAGCCATTAACAAAATAAAAATAATTATGTGTGAGATAAATAACTAATTTAGTACTAATGTGATCAACATGTTGATATTTCAAGAAATTAGTGATTTAGGCAAATATTATTATTGTTAATAATATTATTATTGTTAAATATTATTATTGTTGATTATATTAATAATGTTGCTACAAAGTCATGTTGCAGTTACTGACTAAGAAAAACTAAATATTCTGTCAAGTAAATTTTTATTAACTTGACAGATTATTTAGTTTTTTTTCCTTCTAAAATATTTGTTTACCTACAATTATTAATGCTTCAATGTACTGACTGCACAATCATTCTTATAGATAAGAGGTAATATTAGGTTTCTTCGGATACTATCTGCCAGTATGAAATTAAATATTAAACATAAATAAATTGAGTTGAGAAACTTGCTTGCTTAGTGTATTTTGGTGCGAGCACGTCTCGGCTGGCAAGACAGAAAATTGCCCCAAAATCCGTTTTTAATGGACGTGCCCAAAAGTACGTAAAAAATTCGCGATTGGTATTAGTGAAGCATCCCAGAAAATCAGAAAAGTTAGAAACATCTCAAACTTTTGTAAGGAAAACAAAAAAGTTTTGAAACTTCCTGAAAAGTGGCACCCTCCTAGGCGCTTGTGCCGATTGGCTTTTCACTGTCGATGTATTATTAGGGGATGTGGAAGACTCGGAATGTGAACTAAGTCCAGGTTTTCGTGAAAATGTTTTTGGTAATCTCACTTATTTTAATGAAATCAGAAAAAAATAGTTATAAACGTATTTCTAGACATCCAAAGAACCTCGAATCCCATTCTGAAAGGGGTTTGTTGATTTTTCTTTTGTTTAATTTATTTATATTGATATTTTAGACACATAGAAACAAAGTAATTACAAATATAATAAAAATTATATTACATGAAAAACTATTTTAAAAACACCCTTATATTAAAATGTACTAAAAAAAATTTTTTGCCGAAAAATTATTTTTTAAACACAAGCCTCTTTTTAAAAAAAAAATCATGAAAAATAATTTTCTATTCTTTCGTCCCAGTCTACGTACAAAATCACTTCGATAGGAAACTAGCTACATATTTTGGTGTGCTCATTAAGTAATTTCCCATTTAAATTTAAGTCTTAATATCACCCAGCATACGAAATCAATTCGGTATGAAACTAGCGCCATCTTTTGGTGAGCTCACTAACTCATTTACCAGCGACGATATATTTTATTTACTTGACGGGCGTTTGGGAATAAGTGCGACCACTTAGTGCGATTAAAAAATTGGCATAAATTAGTGCGAACCTGTGTGGAATATCTTAGTGACAAATAGCGTAAATTAAAGAACTGTGCTCCGATAAAATTCGTGTCCAGTGACTTTGTGTGATAAATATAACTTTTAATTGTTTTTTTTTATTCATTTGACTCCCACAGGTGCGATCCTGTGACAGTATCAAATGATTTATATTTTTTATATTGTCATTATTATATTATTTTTTAATTATATTCCCAATATTAAAAATAAAATTTAAAAATAATATATAAAAGACTTAAAACTATTTAGTGATTCAAGTACCTACTTGCAATATGAAGATTAGAGGTAAACCATATACGTACATATGTAACATGCATTATTAAAGTCGTTAATTTTATTAGTTGAATCAATGATACCTATGGGAATATCATTAAAGAGAAATTGACATTCGCTGCATTTCAAATTAAAATATCCGACAGTGATTGGCCCCAGCGTTCATCAAATTTGGTATTCGGAAGGTTTTTTCCAGCTGAGCACCGAATATTCCCGGTTGATGGAGCGCAGTGAGCGCTTTCCATACATAAATATACATTTTTTCGGCAGTCAACTCTCGAATTTTGCATCATGTGCGACGGGCCAGAAATAAATGTTTGACTTTAATGTTTGACACGTCAGGTTACACATTTACGAGTCATAGGACAAGGCACAATTTAAATGAAATAACATGTATTTTTTTCAATTTTAAATCGAATTGTGATAGTTAAAATGATTGTTTATAAGACTGCGTGAGTTTAATCATACATTATTTTATTCAAGTTCCGAGAGTGACGAAACCTGCGATGCCATGATGAAGTATAGGAAACATGGCCTTACTTATAAAAGGAGCCGTAGCCATTATAAATGTGAGGGTGGTTGTAGCTGCAACCCGTCGAAAATGACGGAACATTGGTTCGCGTCTTTTCTAAGTCGTAATATATATTTATAGCATCATTTTGGCGGTCTACGGAGAGGTGGCGAGAGTAGCCACATGCTTTAATTGACCGGTTAGGGTTTGCTGACTCGGGGTTCGAGTCCCGCCTCCGGACGTTTTTTTAGCCGTGAGTTCGGACGAAATTACGGGCGTTACACGAAGTTACGGGGATAGACAGACAGACGGATGGACAGACAACGAATTTATTATGTTTGTTACCGGCTTCTTCTGTCAGTCACATAATAAATTATTTATATTTACTAGTTGCGACCCATCAAGAATGACGGAACATTGGTTACGGAGAGGGGGCGATAGCAACATGCGTTGGGCGACCGATTCGAGTTTGCTGGCCCGGGGTTCTAGCCCCATCTCCAGCCATATATTTTTTTTTTTAGCCGTGAATTCGAACAAAATTACGGAGTTACGGACAGACAGACAGACGGACAGATGGACTTTATTATTTATATTACTTTTTCTTTAATTAGATGCCGGACAAAAGTAGTCGATGTGGTAGATCGTATTGCCAAATTAAAATGGCAATAGGCAGGTCATGTTGCCAGGGAATAGGAAGATGGGCACCTACAGTTCTGTGGTGGAGACCATTGGACATGAAAAGAGGAAGAAGCTGGCATCAGAAAAGGTGAGCCGATGATATTATACCTGTCGCAGTTAGTGGGTGAATTAGAAAAGCAAAAAAAAAGAGAAGATTGCAGAATTTTAGAATAGGCCTACATTCAGCATTGGAGAGAAGAATCAGCAGAAGAAGATTTAGTTTCTATAGTTTGGTATACTTCACCTGTCGCATGTCGGTGAGAAGTTGTCACTCTTGAGACTCGATTCGAAAAATATATAATTACCTAATTACCAGAAAATACTTTAGTATAAACCACTATACAATGTATACTTGAAATTAGAATTATTAATATTTTGCAAAATTTACATACAAATAACGTAGGATAACATTTAGATAAATTAGAAATTTTATAAATTTAACAAATTGTTAATAGCAAATTAAATATTATTAATAACCCTGTTCTTTTCGCAAATAGTTAACTTTTAAACTTGTTTTCAAATTAGTTTTTTATTAGTTATTCAGCTCCTACATATAATTTTTTATTGTTAATGTCTATACTTGGAATTTAAATTTTTAATATACGTTGTAAACTGATGAAGAGATCATTGGTTGATAATTCAGTAAACAGTAGTGTTTTACAAAGTGTTTTCTTGTTATTTTTATAAATAATGCTACCGCAAAATTATTTTTCAGTTATTGTGAAAGTAATACATGATTCGTTTCAAGTAGAGTTTATCATGAATAAAATCTACAAAGTGAATGCCGTTTCCATTAATAATATTGTCACGAGACGTGGCTGTGGAAGGCAAATGGAGCAGTAAAACAATCCAAAGTTTTTATTAATACCACAAAAAAGTCACTGGACACGAATTAAATCGGAGCACTGTTCATAAGTTTATAGTCACAACATATTTCTGGAATGTTTCACTTATTATTATATCCATTTGCACTAATTTATACTGTTTTTATCGCTTCGACCGCTTTAGAAAAAATTCTGTTCAATTTCACTCGTAGATCCTCTCTTGATTTATTATCGCCGGAATCACAAGCGCTATCAACACACGCCGCAGGTTTTTATGGTGTTGGTCCGCAAGAAAAACTGTAGCGCGCATTTTAGTAACGAGATTAGTGTGGATCATTCTAAAACCTCCAAGAATCGTTCTATTTTAGTGTAAAAGGCGTGGAGTGCTGTTAAATTGTCGATCACTTGAAATTCTTTCCGATTACTTCCCCGTTAGAATATTAATCATCTTTTATTTGTGATTTTACGATTAATTATTACAGAATGCATTTCTAAGATAGTTAATTTTTTAAAAAATAATATAATTACTTGTTTACTTTCTGCACCTGAACTTTGTCTTTAGTTGCTCTTCTGTTCTAGTAAAACAGAATCTTGACGAAACCTAAAAGGTCCTATTCAAAGGTTTTCGACAAATATTGAAAGAAAAAAGAAATAAAAACTGTTACGAAAAGTTGTTGGTCGATTACAACGAAATGTTGTGTAATTAAAACACAAATGAAGATGAATTTTGCCAACTTTCCTATGGTTTATTGTAGCTTCATCACTAAAGCTGTCTACCGGCCATATTTTGATGACTTTCTCAGTGAATTTTCTTAATTTCTTAATTTCCTTTTTAAATCTTCACCAAACATAAAAAAATAATTACATATTTTATATAATACGTTTATATTATAGGTATGATAGGTATATAAAATATACGGAACCTACCTGCCGATGGTTATGCCTATTAAAAGAGCTACCGTTGAACAATATCACTATGAATATTGATATATTCCTTGTGCCTGAAGGGGTTCTTCGAATCAGGATTCTCCTATAACTTTGACCAGATTATATATATTATTTTTAATTAATTAAACGTTGTTATTTTAATGTGTGTAATTTCATAATATGTATGCCTTGAACGTTTAGTTTGTGATGTACATATTATTAAATAAATAAAATGAAGAAGATAGAACGCCGTTGTATTGTATTATAACAAGTAGGTATTTAATTTAATTTATGTTATATCGATCTACCGCTATCGGCAAATATCGACGAAAAAATCGATCTATTGTTTTTTTGACGTAATGGTAAATATGCATTTTATTTTTTGAACTCAACAGAATTTCTCTTTTGCCTTTTATACAAAACCGATCCTAGAACCATTACTGTTTCATGTGTGCATTGGTAATTTAAGTATTATAAGATGCAAATATTAAATTTGCGTTAGGCACGCGATTTCCTAGTGTATGCTTTAAATTCCATAAATTTAGTTTTACCTGTCATTTCAACATTTATTTCATGGACGGGTTAAAATGGTTCTAGAAATACTTTGCTAGACACATTTGTGTTGTTGAGGTTAACAAATATTTTTTATCAAAAAGTTGAAATAATTATATAATCCTAGGCAGATTTTACATAAACATCCAGTCATAAACTTGTAATGTAATGAGTTATGTCGAATTAACATTTTGTGTTGCTGTTTAAAAATTCTTATAAATTTCTGAACACAAAATGTGTTAAATTTAGATGCTTAAATGTTTTCACCACCTATATCACTAATTACAATACTTAAACCAAACATTAAAATTTTACATCGTTTTATATTTATAGCGATGGTGTTTAAGTAAAACGCCTCGATAAATAAGAAACTTTATTTGAAAATAATAAAATCAACCCTTTTGTGTTTCATGAACACTAGAATGTTCGCGCCCGAGAAATCACACGAAAAATAATAATGTCGTAAAACTTCCATACCCGTCCTACTCAATCGTCTCCAGGTTGACATTTTTTTCAACTAACAAGCAGGACCGTGTCGCTCCGCAACGGTCGTAATACTCATACACGGTATTATACGCAGCACGATGTAACACAACAAACAACCATCATCACTCTTGGCACTACACCCTTGGTGGGTCTTGGCCTCCTCAATAATCTTCCTCCACTCATCTCGGTCTAGTACCAGCTCTCTCCAGTTCCGAAGCTCTAAGGCAGAGATGTCTTTGAGGACGTTGTCACTCCATCTTAATTTTGGCCTTTCTAAGCTCCTTCGCCCTATTGGCCTTGAGTTCAGCAGGAACTTTGATGCTTGATGCTCTGAAATTCTCTCCCCCATGACCCAGCCACCGAAGTCGTCCCAGTTTTAAAAATTTTGTAACATTTGGCTCTTTAAATAGAGTATAGAGCTCATTGTTGTAACGTCTGCGCCAAAGTCCATTTTCTAGAACCGGTCCGAAGATACGCCTCAAAATTTTCCTTTTAAAAACGCCCAGAGCTCGCTCATTCCTCTTAACAACAAAGCAATAGTCAGATTTAATTTTAACGAAAACTGTCATTTTCTTAATGAGAAAGTGAAAATGTTGTCCGCCGCTGGCCGGCGTTTAGCCATTCCACATACAGAGGCGGATCGGGGCTGCTTTGCATGGACCACGTGTGCGCTACGTGCGCCGGGAGCTCCACACATGACCGGATCACGTCCGTGCTAAAACCACCACGTGACGTCACTGCAATATTTGCCATACAATTGTTCGCCTTTGTTCCGAGCCTTCACCAGAATCAAAACGCCATCTCGTGCGGTCAGTGTCACTGGAAAATAGCCATAAATGTGTACAGAAACTGACTACAAATATGCTTGTGATCTCTCTAACCGACTTAATTAATTTCTGCTTGCGCATATAAAATCCAAAAACCCAAGCGATATTGTTGGTACATTTATTTTAATTCTATTTTATTACGGACATCATAACGCTTATTGGTAGTAAGATAAACAACAATATCACTCTCAATTACTATGAACTGGTGAGACTAATTGTTTAACCATTATACCGTTTCTCCACGGGGTTAGGCAAAAAGGATGGATCACCACACTCTTCTGTCGTGGTGCACAATTTCGCCTCATCCAAATTCATACATCTTTTTTTTACAAAATAACCTTTATTATTATTGGGTTATGTTAAAAATGAACATTAATTACACGAAATATAAAATTAACGCCCAAATCTGGGGAGCGTGGGTTTCAAGATCAAACAAGTCTATCACGTGATATGCAACAGTCCTCGATGTGAACGAGTATTGATTAACTTCGCTTGAAAATTCATTGATTGTGATTTTAGCTGGCTGATTGAGGCTCCTGATAGGTCCATCTTCCAGTATCTGGTTAAACTGAATACCCGTCAACACAAGTCATATATCTTTCTTACAACTCATTCATTCCTTCTTCTTTCGTTCCTCTCTAGGCAGTTTCTGACTTCACTTTCATTTATCAATGTTGGTTCCAGAATTCTTTTGTGTATCTCTAGATTTGCCTCTGATGACAAGTTTCATGGTGATTGCGTATATAATATGATTAACGGGGAAATAGCAAATGAAATAAAAAAAGTTTAACAACAATAAATTCGTGAGGAGAAGAGAGAAGAGGAGAAAAACTGAGACTGAGTTAGGGTTAGGTTAAAAGGTATAAGGGTTCAGATAAATGGGAGATACCGCGGACTCCAGCCGTGATGCAGCAATTTATTCCTACAATAAAGGACCTGCTCTATTTTATTAGCTTCACTAAACACATTCATTAACATTTTCAAATACGCGACCACAGACACTGAACTCAGAAGAATTCTCCTAGTCGGGTGGGAATTTTCCTTCTTTCACAACAATCATGACAGTCACAACAGACGCGCCAAACTGTCTTAATGGTATACCTCAATTTAGTGGCAGTGATAGTGGTAGAAGGAATGTGTATCTGATTACACATTTTTATTGATTGTTTCGCGGTATGATCGATAATCCTGAAAAGCGGAGCATTGGTTTGTTTATTCCTGATAATTACCTTAGACAGCGTCAGCATAAATTGTTTCACATTCCAATATACAGGACCAACCTGCCAATGGTTATGCCTGTCGGAAGAGCTACTGCTATGCTGAACAATATTATTCTGGACATTGATCTGTTCCATGTCTCTGAGAGGGTTTTCAGAAGTGGGATTCTCCTACACCTTTGATATGAATGAATTTATATAATAGAATTTATACGTTTGATATTTTGTTTTTTGTATATTTTCTCACTTGTTAATAATATATACGAATTCAATATATGTTTGTAATGTAAATGTTATATTAAAAATAAATTAATTGAAAAATTGAAAAAAAAAACCAAGAGCTCTTTGAAATGCGTGTTGAAGTGTACGGAGGCTCTGTTGTAAAATGAGTTCTGTTGGTAATTTACTTATACATTCCACGTAATTATTTATATTAGCCAGGCTCTAGAAGATGGTCCCGGTAAAATCCTTAACAAAGAGCGTTGTGTATCAGAACAAAAGAGTGTGGCGCTCCATCCTCTTTGCCACTCCGTCGGGGATACAGTGAATGGTACCCACCGCTTACCAGGACTAAGAACAAAAGCTTCCTTATCGGTCCTACTCAATCGTCTCCAGGTTGACATTTCTTTAAATACTACTTTGCAAGACCGTGCCACCCCGCAGCGGTCGTATAAACCACCACGGGACCGCACGGCCGCAGAAACAAACCATTCACTGTCCCCACCGTGAAATAATTATTTATTTAAAAAATAAAAAAAACAGTGAGATGGCTTCTCATACTGGGTGTTCTGGGTTCTAGATTCCCGGTGAGATCAAAAATACATCTACGTGATTAAATCAAACTTAGCCACTGCCGAGATAGTAAGTTAGTTAATACGGGTACATAAGGACAGCGCCACAAATAGTTTCTAAGGCCAATAACGCTTAATTTCAAACCTAACGAGCGCATTAGATAACAAATTGCAGTAATAAAATAAAATTAAACAAATAAACGCAGTTCTCCGGAAATAAAGAAATATTTTTCAGGCATACCTAAAAAAATGCGAATGGGAATGGTAAATTGCTGTTTTATCATCATCTTCGTCCCCTTGTCTTATGCCGAATTGGGTGGCGCAAGTGTGGGGCCGATGTGGGAGTTTTTTCTCGTAAAACGGCCTTGGGTATGTGGTGGGTTCCTCTGCACTGTTGTCCTAGTATGGTCGAGGTCTTAGGACTCGACAAAGACTCCACTCGACTCCACTCGCCTCCATATTCCTCTGTTTTGTGCTGCTTCCGTATAGTCATTGTGTTTCCATACACTTTTTTGTTGTTTCTTCCAGCTTAATCTGAGGTGATTCTCCAGTCGCCTTCTTTCCGGGGTTGCCAAGAGGATACTTCTTGGTACTCGTTTGTCTGGCATTCTTAGCACATGTCCAAGTCACCTCATTTTATGTGTGCACTTATGTTTGCAGTTTTCACTCTCTGGAAGTGTGACTGTATTTTAATATTAAATGGAATCATGTCTCGCTCATTAAAACAATTCTAAATCGAGTAAAATATTTGAGATATGAATCAACAGAAGGCTTCTAATAATTAGCTGGATTGATAGAATTACAAATGACAATAAATCAAAACTCAAAAAATGATTTTATTTTTATTTTGTTGTGTCAAATAAGTAAAAAATACTTTTAATAATTATAGTGATTATAAACTTAAAACAGAAAAATGAAATAATATTTTATTTTCATTTATTGGTTTTCTTACAGCCATATAATTAATCAATCTTGAAAAAAAACAATAATTGATGTACAGAGTTTTGGGCCAATTACAAGAGAACACATATATACAATCGATAAAAAATAAGAAAAAACATGTCCAATAGTGAGTTTGTGTGAGTGTGTGTATTTGTGTGTTTATTTATTTATTTATTTATTTTGTTTTGGGAAAAGTTAACAGCAAAACAATCTTAAAAATTTTCCACTGAATTTAAAAATTTACTTTAACATACATTAATAGCGAATGGAGAGGGTGGAGGGGAATGTGGGACGGGAGAAGAAGGGAAGATATAATGTACCAATTAGTTTGGGTGCGGTAGTGTAGATATTGTTTGTTTTATGTTTCTTATTGTTGCGTTGAAAATGTCAATGTGGTGATAGTTTGTGTTAAATGAATTTGTGGATCTGTACATAAAGGAGTTTTGTTTTGAGTTGGTCTTACAAAAGGGGAGATGAAAAGTAGGTGAATATCTGTTATTGCGAGTTGGGATGTGGTAAGATATTCGTTGAAGAAGTTCCGGACTGTCAACTAGATTGTGTGTTATTTTGAATAGCATCACCGCGTCAGCTATGTTTCTTCGACGAGTTAGGGTCTGCATGTTAAAAAACTTCGCAGAGTCTTCATTGCTTATATGAGATCTAAATGAACGGAGGTCTAGATATCTTAGGAATCTGTTTTGGACGCTTTCAATTCTATTTTCGTGTACTGCATAACCTGGATTCCACACCTGAGATGCATATTCTAAAATACTACGAACGTATGAGAAATAAAGTGTCTTGAGGGTACTGATATTTTTGAAATGTTTACATGTGCGTATGACAAAACCAAGCATAGATGATGCGTTGGTGACTATATAATCGATATGTTTGTTGAAATTTAATTTACTGTCAAGTATCACCCCGAGGTCTTTGCTTTCGGATTTGGTAGATAATGTTACATTATTAATTGAATATTCATTAGAGAATACCTTTTTATTTCTTGTAAAGCGCACAACGAAGCATTTAGAAACATTTATTTCCAGGCTGTGGGCATTGCAATACGTGTTCAGACGATGTAGGTCATCTTGCAGCCTTCGACAGTCTTCTAGACCTTGTATTATAACAAATTAGAACCATAGTTAAATTTTAAGTTACAAATAAACAACTATTTTATTTTATTTTTTGTTTACTCGAATTGAAACTCAATGCATCAAAATGTTTAACAAAGAAAAAGATTAAACATTTGGAAAATATCTGCTCTACACGCTTACAATAATATCTTTAAAATTACTTACTTTAATGTAAAGTGTGTACAAATAAGTGTAAGTGTATATGTAGGTATGTGTGTGTCTTTTTACAATTAAAAACAAACTCAAGTCACAAAGACAAATGATAAATAGTATTATTATTATTATATATAAATTACAGACTATTGAATTTATCTTAGAAATATTGCATAAAACTGATCGTTGAAAATGATTTGTAATACTACTCATTTTCCAGCTGTGAAGCCTTCTGATGGGTAAGGATAATGAGCCATCCAGTGAAGTACTTGATCCTGCATTTCATCATCCAAGGCAAAATCGCGAGCAGAAGAGGTCATAGAAGACGAAGAATATCCTGGCTAAACAATGTATGTACATCAAAGGCTTGGGAAATTCACGCATCAACTATTTCGAGAAAAATAATGATCGCTTACGTTCGAAAATCAAAGAAGCACTAGATTAAGAAGTATTTTCTACTTTTCTTGCAGTGAGTTTTCACGATATTCTGAAATATTTATTTCTTCGAATTATTTGAATGAAATCGTGATTAGAAACGTCAAACAACTTTGAGATGCTGAAAAGTCTACAAAGTTCGGAGCTACAGGGGGGTCGTGAAGAAAATCTACAAATCAATTGCTCACAAGCAAGTGAGAGCAAGTGGAATTGCACGGGAGGACATTGCACTTTATGCTGCACACGGAAAGTGTAGAGCACAGATTGTCGATAGTGTGACACTTCTTTGCATGAATATGTACATTATTATTAGATATTAATCTCTTCTTCTTCTTAAAATTAGTCAATCTGCCCTTAAAGAGCGGTTTGTCAAAAGTATCTCATCTCTAAAATAAATATGAAACCGAATAAAATTATTTTTCTCCAGACATGATAGATAGCCAATAATGTCTGTCATTTCTCCAGACAGGATAGATAGCCAATAATGTCTGTCATTGATCTAGTCTATCTGTCTAGCAAGTCAGAGTCAAAAGTGTCATTCACATTAACAGTTGAGAAATATAGAACAAATAATATGGCGTCTTATCTTTTTTTAAACGGTCAAATGAAGATAAGAAAGCACCTAAGGTGATAATGGAAATGATGGTGCCACCAAAGAATAGTCGCATTGACCTAGAAAATGCTGACAGAATAACTGTGTAAATATCACGATACGAGAACGCAACTTTAAAGAGTGTTTTACGCTTCAGGAAAACAATTTTTTCACTTTATTTTATTTTATTTTAGTTATATATTAAAAGGACACATACTACAGTTTGATATAAAATAGGTATGTCTAAACAGTTTTTTTTTATAAATGACTAGTGAAGTTTCTTGGTATAACTATTGGCTGTAGGAGGCAAATCATACACTGGCAAATGGTACATAAATGAAATAAAATTTATTAATTAAATTAATTCACCGCACACGAATTAATCGGAGCACCGTTCTTTAATTTACACCAATGTCGTAATTCGCAATAATTTTCACTAGAATATTCGCTACACTGTTGTCTATTGTTTATCGTTCGCATGTAATTACCCGCTCTGGTAAATCGCCTTTTCATGGTTGCTTGTCAAAAATAATTCTGATTGCGTAGCACTTTTATAGACACCCATTTCTGATCATTTTGTAATGCTGATAGATCGTGCCAGACATTTGTAATAATTTATGCTTTAGTGTGAAAGTAAAAACTCTCTCTCTCTCTCTCTCTGTCAGACTTCGGAGCGATTATTGGACAAAAAATGTGTCGAATACTTGAAACTTTAAGAATTATCCCTGATAGACAGACAAGCAAAGCTAAATAAAAGCATGTAATGAATAGTTGTGCTAATGTGAATTTTCGTAAATTAATTTCATTATTAATGGACTTTATCATTATTTTCTCAGTACTGATACATATGTTAGTACAAACCAAGCCCAATACTTCTCCACCGCATGAAAAATCTCATCAATAAAGCATCGTGCATTGTATCAAAAAGTGCTTGCATTGACAAAATAATCGACAAAATAAGAATAAATAAAAATATTCAACTTTATCATTCAAGTCATGTTTTGACAGTCACCCTGGTTTCGGTGCAGCACTAAATACACAAAAGCTTTTCCTCCCCGTAAGGAAAATTCATAAGGAAACTTTTGCCGGGTGGTAGCGAGCCGGGGGGGATTTTTCCGCTCGACCAATCGGAAGTTCTGGGACAAATGATTGCCTTCTGTACCACCGGCGATAAATCCAAGTTGGAAGTTTTCAAGCATTTGCCTTCAAGTCGCGGATTTGGCGCTCGCTATGAATTGGGTTAAATCAAATTTGCTCTACGTTATTTGTTTTCCGCGAAATTCTCAGGACACGTATGTCGCACGTAGTGTACCGGTGCATTTCTGACGTTTATATTTTAAATAGCTCTAACCCGTCAAAAATGACATACTTTTACATGTCGGTTCCTAGAGAATAAGTGTGCGAAATTTGGGTAAGATCTTTCAAACGGTATAGATTTTGTATAGAGCGTTACATGCCGGTTCCTAAAGAATCGGTATTTATTTGTATTTAATAAAAATAAATAAATAAAATTCTAAAAAAATATCAAAGAAAAAGAAATTAAAATTTTTACGGTCGTTACAGGAAGTTACGGACAGACATACAATGAAATTATTTTAATTGGGGTGAGAAGAATGAAGAAGAATTTTTGAAGAAACATTCAGAAAACGAGTATATTGTTGTAATTTATCTCGATGCGATGGATGTCTGAGTGTGCGCGAAAGGGAAGGAAGATATGTGATTGTGACCTCTTTTGAGTTACGGGACGCGGGCATTGCAGATTGCAGTCTGGGCGGGAGGAAGACGCCCCCTCACGCACAATTACCCTGGCATACAATATATTTAGATGTTGTATCGAGTTCTCGATAAACCTGTAGATAGATTCCGGAGTTTGATTAGAAATAGAAGGAGATACTGGAGAGACCACGTGCACAGAGCGGATTCGACAAGAGTGGTAAGAATAGCAAAGAACGAGATACCTGCAAATAACAGGAAGACCACCAAACGATGCAGGGACAGCTGGTCATCCATATCCCAGGAGCAGTAGCCGAGACACAACGGGGCACAGTACTAACTCAAACGAAATAAGAAAAAGAGAGAAACACTAGTACTGACAAGGCACGTTAAGAACATCACAACTGTATTTATTAATAGTAGCTTGTTAGTCTTGTGGTCAGGACACTCGCATCGTGATCCAAAGGTCGCGGGTTCAAACCTCACTCCAGACTAGCAAGTTAGTCCTATTTTCATAGCGCAAGCGTTTATCTTAGTTTCAAAATAATAAGAATATTGATGTGACACGTATTCCGTGTTCGCATCTCTATTTTTTTTTAATTTGGCGGCCCTCGTAGCGCAGTGGGTATGACACTGGCTTACCACACCGAGGGTTCCGGGTCCGATTCTCGGTGAGGTCATAATTTTAATCTATGTGATATACTCCAGTCTGGGTGATTTGTGATGTATTTCGCTTCTGTAATTGGGCCTCCTGGTCTGTTGAAGCATAAAAAAAATGGTTGTGTGTATGTGTGTGTGTGTGTTTGTGTGTGTGAGCGAGTAGGATGGTAGATGCTGGATAATGTGTGACATATAGAACAAGAGGCGTGATTTCAGATTTAGCGCTTGGCTAGGGAAAACGCACTGCCGCGCGAGAATACCTTGGCAATAATATTTTTGCGTATATCTGAATAAACATGTGATTCTGATTCTTTCATTTTATTTAGATGACCGAACTCCGTGGGAAAAAAGATTAAACATTACTTATTTGAAGTGATTGTGGCCTTTTATTTACTAATTAATATATCTGTATTAGACTGCAACCCAAAACATGTAACCTGACTGCAGAGAACAAACCTATTGAACAGGTCGGCACCTTTAGATATCTAGGCATGGACCTGGTTTGAGGAGCTGATCTGCGTGAAGTTAACAAGGCAGCAGCAATCTGTGATGCCCTAAAATTTACAATTTGGAAAAATAAAGATATTGCCATCAAGAGCAAAACGAGAATCTACAAAGCAAGCATAATACCAACAATGACATACGGCGTTGAAGCAAGGGCAGACAGAATACGGACTAAAAAACATTGAGGACTTCCGAAACGAAGACACTGAGAATGATAGCGGGCAAGATTCTGAAAGATCGCGTGAGGAACACTAGCATAAGAAAGACTACATTTATTGTGTATTTATTGCCTTTTAATTTGTTACTTCCATGTAAGCGAGATTTATGACGCGTATTTTAAAACATGAATCGATAAAAAATAATATAAATAACATAACCTATATGAATTATGAATCATTTTTTTATTAGGTAAGAAAATTTGTTAGCTAAAAAAAGTTGTGTTCTCAATAATATGAACAAACAAGCAACAAACTGTTCGCATAACGACTACTTTCATCACCGATATAAAATTCTGAATTGCAATTAGGTTATATATACCAGAATGATTTTAATGTCTTTCTATTAACTTCCACCCCGCATCCCCACTACGATGTAGTCCATCCCCCCCCCACTCGAGTGTTGATTTTTCTGCATATATAAATTATGAATCAGTTATTGTGCGTCCATCCTGACAATGACATTGTGATATTGAAACCGATCGGCGTTAAAAGTAATCAATGTGGTTTATTTTTTAACAAACAGACCGCCAACAGGTCATTATTGGCCCTAAAAGATAGTCCTAGAGTGGCATTAGAGTACAAAGTATAAATATTTTATGAAAATTTTAATATGATATAATTACACAATACACTTTTAATGGTAAATAAATAATGAATTATGTCTTAATGATATTAAAATTGTAAATATAATAAAATTGTAAATGTAAAACACCGCAAATGAATAAATACAATTGAAGAATGTGTTCCAAATTAACAAGTTATTAGACAAACAAAATGTGCTGTTTTTGATAAATTTATAATAAACAAGCTGTGCCCGCGCGGCTTCGCACGCGTAGATTTTAAGTACACTGTTTGGATCGTCATAGAACTTTCGCGAGTCTTCTAGAACATTCCAGGACTTTCAAAAAATTTATCGAATGTACAGGAACCTTCTAGACACACCGAGACATTCCGTCACTCACCTTATAGAACTTTCGGAAATTTTCTAGAACCTTCTCCTTCCAAAACTTTCTAGAGCAGTTTTTTCCAGAACCTTCTAGACTCAACAACACAGTCGGCGCGCCTATTCTGAAACAATCTGAAGCATTTGCGGCCTTCCCATAACAAAACAATGTGCTAGGAAGCACATTATCGTCACCCACTCCCACCCACGCACAGCTACCCCCACCAAACTCGCACATTTTTAATGTGACACCATGGGCTATCTACCACCATAACCACCAAGGGGTGGTGCATCTGGTTGTGAAGAAAACTTGGCGGATAGGGAAACACGGGTTTCTTTATATATATAAGTATATATATATATATATATATATTGATAATGCCTTAATGATTAAATAAATTGTAAATAATTTTCAGAAAAAATAAAGACATTCATTAATCAATAAATATAATTTAAAAATGAATTCTAGATTAACAAGTTTAACGACGAGTGAGCGGGTTCCAAGGTCAACACCGTGCGTCTATGACGAGCATGTATTACACGCTCGAGCGACCGTCAACTAAGTTCATCAATATTTCACTATAATCTCATAGAAATATTTTATAATAAAATTGTGGCGCACAATTTTTTTTATCAAAAATCATTTCGCGCCTTGTGGGACTATTGATTATTGACAGATCTATTCCTGCCATTACAGTAGTTCTAGTACTCATTTGACAATTTGCTTATTTGTGAAGGTAAGAAATTTTATGGCTATCGTAAGTTATAAAAATCGGTGTGCGCATAACGCAGGTGTCGGATTCGTCGAATTGCTGAACTTCGTTCTTTAGCAGCGGCTGCGCAGCTGGACGGGTCAAACGTGTATTATGCGTCCTTATGCTGTAGTTCGTGATGACCGATGTTTTTTCTCACTTTTAGCACATTTTAATAATAATTGACACACATTTTCACTTAAATTTACTTTAATTTTAATGATAAATATAATTAATATTTGTATTATTACGAGACGTGGCTTTGGGAGGTAAATTAAAACACAGGCAATTAATTTTATTACATAAGGCTGTCACTGGACACCAGTTAAATTCTAGTACTGTTTTTAATTTTACAGTCGCTAAATGTGTCCCAAATATTTCACCCACATATTATTGTACTGTTCCTTAATTCGCAATAATTAACACTGTTTCTTTTGCTTTGATCACGTCCTAGTAAACTCCGTTTAATATTCGTGTACAGAAACTTCTCGCCCCGGTATCCTTTTGTTCACTTTTTTGGTGTTCGCTCTGTTGGTATTATCGTGTATTGTAATATCACCATCAGGAATCACTGGTCACACTGGTTCCGACGCTGAGATGCCCCACACTTATCATTACGAAATGAATGAGTGACCCCGCGTTGCATGATGCCTTTTATAGATAAAAATTCCTATGAGATATTTGTTCAAGAAATTGCAAGAGGCCTGTAGAGCGTTCTAGACAATTCCAATGTAGTGTTTTAGTACGTAATGGAAAGTCATGGAATCTTCCAGAGAGAGAATGCGGTCACAGACTGACCCTGCGTCACGTGATGATATTTGTGTTGTATTGTTTTCAATATTCAGAAGGAATTCACCATCTCCTTATACTATTTATCGAACTTAAAAATCAAAAAATTCTTCATGTACACCGAGTTTATAGCACTGGATCACGCGTTTCTGGGAAAGGTTAATATATTTCCGAATATCAAAATCACCCCGCAAAAGCATGGCGGTATATACTTTTTAAATAAATTTGATCACAAACCTAATAATATCAAAGGTTTCAATTAAGTATATTCTACCTGTGTCCTGGACCATCAAAATCCAGTCTCGTACGCTCCCTCGAATCACGGATGCGACGTCCAATCTGGCGCGGCCAATTGGAACCGTTTTGAATGTTTGTGGCACATTTTTTTGTTTCTTGTATTGCTAAAATGAAATTAAAGTATATCCTCGTGTATTATACGTGCCGAGCATCCCCGCATGGCCAGATTACGGCAGTGCTTAAACCGTCACGTGACTGCACTGCGATATTTGCCGTAGAATATTAGATACGCCATTCTGCCCGATGTCCGCAAAAAGACTTAATATATCTCGCAGTTTGGTGCAGTTTAAACGTACAAACTACGCTTTGTACGACATTTCTCTGATTCTCGTGACTAAAATTTTAAAAACAAGTTTAATTAATCAATTAGAAAGACATAAGATGTATCAACAAAATATTTAGCTGTCACCGGGATACGAACTCGGAATTTTCGAATAAGAAAAAAATATTTATAAATTTGAATTTATCAAATGCTCTTATCTTGTTCTGCAGCAATGGGCAGTGACCAAATTGAATACATTTGTGGTACGGAGATTGGTATGTATGATAATACTCGTTATATCCCATTAAAAATAATGTATTTTTACATTTTTGAATTTCAGTTTTACATTAGTTTTGCTTTTGGCGAACTCAAACATATCTTCGAAAACAAAGAGATCCCAATCAGCATAAAAATAAAAGCCTTTGAATCATGCATACTGCCAGTGATGAAGTATGGAGTGGAGACTATGGCCCTTACAGAGAAATGTGTAGAAAAGCTCAAATGCACGCAACGATCCATGGAGAAATCCATGCTTGGAGTAAGCCTAAGAGATAGAATTAGAAATGACGAAATGATCATGTAGCGTAGCTAAAATAGCAATGGGCAAGACATGTTGCAAGGCAGGATGCTACAAGACGGCCTCCCAGAGTTCTGAAATGGGACCTTGGGAGAATAAGAGAGGCATCGGAAGACCTCAAAAGAGATGGGCCGATGATATAGCCGCTGCGGGGGGAAAGAAATGGCTACAATTAGCAAACAACAAGGAAGGATGGAAAGGGAAGGAAGAGGCCTATATCCAGCAGTGGAGAGACGAAGGCTGATGATGAAGAAGAAGATTAGTTAGTATTTTTAATAGCCTAACGTTATGTAAATCAAGTCGCATACTTAATTCTATTCTATAGAGATTTTTTATTTAAATTTCTATGTATAAAATTTGTTGTAAATTTTTGTTTTCTGAACATTTTATTTAATAATTATTTATTTATTAAATAATGAAAATATTTTTCGTAAATTTTGGTAAATGTGTAAATGTCCTTCCTCTGCCTACCCCTACGAAGTAGCGACTTGATGGTTATTTGGTTAGCTGAGATACGAATAATGCGAAATATACAATTAAAAACTATATTTATACTAGCTGTATATCACTTACCCAAAAAATACAAAAAATTTGATTAACTTAAGATACTTTTTAGGAGCGTTATCCCACAATTACGCTTCACGCATACTAACCTGTCAAATTGAAAGCCGTTGTTTAAATATTCAAATTGTGAAATTATATTATTTCGCTGGCTCCATCCGAATAATCCCAAATGTTCCCCATTCCTATTTTAAGACAGCGAATTAACTACCTTTGTGGATGGATGTATATATAAAAAAAAATACCTCTGACAGACAACAAACGGATAAAAAAATATCTTTTTATTGCAGTCTTTTTATTTTATTTATGTATTTTTTATTAGAAGCATTATAATTTTAAAACATTACATGGTATAAACCAACAACAAAGATTCACAGGTGCTAAGCGTAGTAATTTTAGCAGAAATTGGTAAAGTGATTAATTTTATATGAATAAATAGTAAGCGACAAACTTATTGCATGAGATAATATAATTGAACTAATGGTATGCGACAGTATCTGATGAGTGAAAAATGTAATGAGTTTCTTGAGAAGTTTTGAAAGTAACACGGGAATAGAACTGGGAGGAGGTGAGGGTTGGAATCAGAGCAGTGGTAGGGATACGCTAATTTATCGGAAAATGATACAGTTGGTATATCGGTAAAACTTTGAATTTATTACTGATAAACATAATAAAATATTTTGACTATAATGATAATAAATTCACAATTCACATCGCTGCTACTCGCTACTTATCAAAAATCCTAATTATCAAAACATTTATAATTTTCTAGTTAAATGGTCCTTCGTACCGTATAAACGGATTAATAAATATTCAGTTCACGAAAGATTAAAATAAACGGTAGATCAGAGAAAATTTTCATCATGTAGAGATATAGAATGTTAGAATTTAGTAATTAGAGTTCTATGAAATGAATGGTTAACCTACCTATATTAAATTAATGATTCTTTGAGTCCTAACCACAAGACCAACAAGCTATAAGTAGGTACTACTGTAGGTAATATTATTCATGTGTAATAACGAATATGCACAAATTTGTTATTTCATCGACAGAAATTCAAATATTCTTTACAAAAATATCATTTGTGTCAATTGATTTCATTTTTACGAATTTTATTTATCACGTCATTTTGCGATGATTATAGTTATATTTTTAATAATTATAGTAATATTTTTAATATTCTTCATTCCCTCCACATGGTCATGTGGAGAGAATGTCCGAGCATCAAGCACCAAAGTCCCTGCTAAACTCAAGGCCAACAGGGCGAAGGAGCTTAGGAAGGCCAAAACTAAGATGGAGTGACAACGTCCTCAAAGATATCTCTGCCTTAGACCTTCGAAACTGGAGAGAGCTGGCACTAGACCGAGATGAGTGGAGGAAAATTATTGAGGAGGCCAAGACCCACCAACGGTTGTAGTGCCAAGAATGATGATGATGATGATAGTAATATTTTTAGTACGTAGAAAATATAAGGTCTGCCCAAAGAAAAAAAACAGCCTATACTAGTAGGATAAAATCTCCCGCAATAACACACGAAAGCATTTATGAATAGCCCTAAAATCTAATCACCCGAATCGAAAATACCTGAAAATACCATTCATCGTTCATTTTAAAGAACTGAATGTAAGAGGATTATGAAACGAGAGTAATCGCTTTTCAAAAATTCTCCGAAGGTTGTTAACTCTGATGGCTATGTCTCGAGTTTACCTTTTTATATGAGACTAATTTATTAATTATTGTGGGAAATAAAATTCACAGCACTAAGTAAGATAGCCAGTATATATTTTCAAATTATATTTTGACATTTATTCTGAAGTATGGGGTAAATATTCAATCCGACCGTCCACAAAACAGGTTAGACTTTAAAAGATTATGAATTAGAATGTTTACAAGTCAATTATCAATTTCAATTTATTTATTTTAAATATAACATTTGCATTACAAACATATGTTTAATTCGTAAATATTATTAACAAGTGAGAAAATATATAAACAACAAAGTATCCAATGTATATAAATTCATTTATATCACAGGTATAGGAGAATCCTACTTCGGAAAACCCTCTCAGAGACATGGAACAGCAATGTCCACAGTAATATTGTTCAGCATAGCAGTAGCTCTTCCAACAGGCACAACCATTGTTAGGTTGGTCCTATATATTGGAATGTGAAACAATCTATGCTGAAGCTGTCTTAGGTAATTATCAGTAACATATTAACGATTCGATCCATTAACAAATAGATGTAAATGGATTGGAAACAAATAAATGTTTCTACAGTTTACATCAGCATTGCCCGTGAGAACTTAGCAATTGACGCTCTCAGTCAACTTCGGGACGCCATGGCTTATAAACCGTAGATCCGATTAGAACAAAACATGATTCAAACAATTACCCTTATGCGATTATTTGATGGATAGCGGCAACACAATAAATCGTTTTTGTTTTCTAATTTTCTATTACTAACGTTGTTTTCTGAATACTATTGGTAACATTATTAATTTTTTTAATATTTAAAGCATTAACTTTATGGTTAGACATTATAACAGAATGTTAGTTAAATTAGTAAAAACCACTACCAGATTTAAGGTCTACCGGTTTCGAGACGTACCTGTCTTCGTCAGGACCAACACTACACTACTATGTTCACAATTTTATAGTCGTACACCACAACCATGGTATTTTTAAACTTACACCAATAATTACCACATGCGTGTTAATCTTGTCAGAGACAAGCATGCATTAACTTGCCCGTGCGCATGGTATTTCAGAGAAATAAAAATTGAACGTTGCTTTGTGAAGAGTGATTACTTAAGACAGCTCATACAGGTTCCAAGCCCTGGGCCATCGAATAAAAGACTTTTATACACGTTTCTCATATAAATAGTTTCGTCTCTGCGAGACATCTATCATTTAACTTTAACCCAGTTATAATAATTTCGTTGTCTTTCTGTCCGTCCGTCCGTCCGTTTGTCCCCGTAACTTTGTGTAACGTCCATAACTCCCTTATAGTATTTTTTTTTAAATATTTTTTCGAAAATTTTTTTTTGCAAAACTTTTTTCCGATTTTTTTAAAATAACAAAGTACAAACTTATTCCTTAGGAACCTACATGTAAAAGTACCTTTATTTTTGACGGGTCACAGTTATAATGATCGCCGTAGACAAATCTAGTAATTGTGTTCTCAGAACATGCATATAAAAATATTATTAAAAATAAAAATATATTTGTTTTATGAATGTAAATGTGAATACAAGAATGAAGTACGGAATTAATATAATGTTATATCGTAATATTCTGTAAGGTTGCGTGAATTCATTTAGAATTTCAGTCTCCTGAAAGATAACAGGTGTTCTCGCTTCATTCCATTATTTCCGGTTGCACGAAACCTTAATATACCGGAGCAGTGGTTTTCAAAATTGCTTTTATAAAGTTTTCCAACTGTGAAATCAAAAATACAATGAATATAAATCGAACATAAAAATTCGATGACTGTCTGTCTTCTACTTATTACTTGTCGAGCACGGCTGAACCGATTTTGATCTAGCGTTTAAGACATTTTTTTGAAACTACGTACGCTTTGTCTTTATAGCATTACGCTACGATTTCAGAAGCGGAGAACAAATAGGTTGCGAAATTCAGAGAAATCATTTATTTTATTTTTTAATTTTAAGTACAAAAACTCTTTTCAATAATTTTTGTAACTAACACTTCTGCTTTTTATTACAATTAAGTTTAATATGTTCCCTACCTCAATTTTAATTTCTGATTTACAGTTAAAAAATTTTGAAACCTAATT